>OY986041.1:5934839-6217339 GCA_963920215.1 Nineta flava | reverse complement strand
GAATCAAATAAAGTTTACGTTATAAAGTTTTTTATTATTGTCAGTCAGTGTAAGTCTAAATGTGACACTGTGATGTGCAAACAAACACACATTTACTTTTGTAATTTTCGTGAGCAAACAAACTAACATTTTACAGGTTTATTAATTTACTAGTGTTCGCCCCACGGCTTTGCCCACGTGGAACTATACACTGTACAAAATCTTGGACAGGGCGTCGTATATTTGGTAAACATCTTCTTTGTAGGAATGCACTATATCGATCATGAGCGAGTTCATACTCCGACTCGCACTTGGCCGATTTTCGGGTGGCTGTGACCACAACTTTTTTAAGGGCTAGATCCGCGCCTGAAATGACTATCTAGAAGTGACTGCCTGTACAAAATTTAGTATTTATGATCTATCTAGAAATTTTTGTATAGATATTGAATTTTCGTGAAATTGATTAAAACTTTGGGAAAAGTTAGTTTTGAAGGTGCAGATCAAAATTTGTCATAAGATCCAACAAAATGTGTACTTATCTCATGTATATTAAGCCACTAAATCCGAATCTACCATAAACTTTTCTCCATTTTCTCAGTTTTATCTTTAAATTTTTCTGCTATCTCTTATGGTTGCAAAATTGGATATTTTCTCTCGGCCCGTTTACCCGTTCACGAACTTTACCTCACTTTTTACTCTCGAACTTACTATATTTTTGCTTCTCGAGTTATCTTGTTGACAGACAGGTGAATGGATGGATATGCGGACATTAACTCCGACATCAAAAATTTGTGTGTGCGATTTTCAACCGTTACAAGGTCGGGACTAAACTATATATATCCTTGTAAGGTACTGGTAACCGTCCAAATAGCCGAGCAATCTAAGGCGTTATGTCTACTTGGAACTGGGAGGTTATGGGTTCGAATCCCGATATCGGCAATTTGTCAATTATTAAGAAAAAGAAAAAAGCGGGCGGTTAATTGATTAAACTGTCGGCGTATGGACAAGAACAAAGTAACCGGCTATGCTTGCGAAGGTTTACTGCAGTTTCCTACACGAACGCCAGATGAATATAGTTCCTATAAGAGTCGGTTGCAGCCGCACATCCTACCAATTCCTAGTCTACACACAAAAATTCCTGCCATTTCACATCGTCACATCCTTAGGCATCACAATGGACCTTCTGGTCGAAGTGTAGCTCGTCCAGGGCCTCCGTACATAACTTTCATAACCTCCATATCCTCCCAGTCTCCAAGTAGAAATAACGCCTTAGACCGCTCGACTACTTGGCTGGTGGCCTTGTTCATAATAAACATTTTTAATTAAAATTAAATACTGATATGAAAAAATTAACTCGTCAATCAGGAATCGAACCTCGGGCCTCTGGATAACTAGTCCAGTATGCTTCCGCTACACCAAAGACGATTGTGACGTAGTAGCCAACTTTTTCATATTATTCTAATTTTTGTATTTATTTAGACAGTATTATTTCTGTTGAAGTGATTTATTTATTTAATATTTGTTTATTTGTGTATACTATCGTCACAATCGTCTTTGGTGTAGCGGAAGCATACTGGACTAGTTATCCAGAGGCCCGAGGTTCGATTCCTGGTTGACGAATTAATTTTTTCATATCAGTATTTAATTTTAATTAAAAATTCAATGACAATGAAATTTATCGGAGTATGCGCTAAAGTCTTCTACAGTTTGTCATACGTAACCGAAAGGATTTTGGCAAACATCGTTATGTTGACGCGAAAGTATACACAAATAAACAAATATTACATAATAAACATTTTTTGTGGAATGAGTATTTCTTTTAATTAAAGATATGTAACTTACCTAAATATACGTATGACAATGAACTCACACCAATAGGCAATAATATCATAAGACCCATAATTGAAACTAATGGTAGCCAACTAATGAATGAGGTATCGGATTGTAAAATATTTTGTAAATAAAAATATAAACCAACAGCAAATAATGATATAGATGTGCCAATTGAAGAGACTAACAATAATGGTTTACGGCCAAATTTATCAACGAATATCGTTGAAAATATTCCACCAATCATTTGCATTACACCACATATTAATCCAGCAATGGATGATGGAATTGCTGATCCAGTATTTTCAAATATTTTTTGCATATACGATTGAATTGGAGTTAGTCCACTGAATTGTTGAATTGTCTTTATACCTATAAATGAAGTGTAAAACAAAACTTTTGTGTAAACTTAATTATAGTAAAATTAATTTTCTACAACTTTACTTTTTATGTGTTTTTCGATTTTTTCAATATTAAGATAGATATACCGAGTTTTTTGTTTCTCCCTCCCTTTAAAGCCTCCTTTCCCCTTTTAGATTCCGGTCATGCTTACCAAAAAAATGCATTGTCATCAGAACTGAACCAACATGTAAAAATTCAACTCTGTAGGATAAGAGGAACAAACTTAACTTGACTTGCGGGACAAATTTAACTTGAAATATTCCATAATAGGCACTATAAACGTGCAATATTGAACAGCAACCTAGCATGTTGCTCTGTGTGTATAGTGGTTGCAGCAACAAAAAACATGACCTTGAACGGTTGCTGCAAAAATAAAAATTATTTGGTATTTTGTAGGAGTTAAATGTCCATATAGACATTGGCCATATTATCTGAAATGTTATGCTTTCCTAATATTTTATTATGTTTCATTACCTATATTGGTTACAATTTACATTATATATAATATATACAGTGTGTCTACTTAGTTGGCTCCATATGGAAAACTATTTTATTATAAGGTCTACGAAAAAAAGTTATCCTTTATAAAAATTTCTGCTTTCGAAAATATTAACATGCAGCTATTTACTTTTGACATCGAATGTACAGGGTTGCCACAAATTGAAAAAGTTCGATTGGATTTTTTTGACAACTTCAATTTTAAATTAAATTTTGCAAATCCTACTTATAAAACACGTTATCTGTTATTATAATTAACCAGTCATCGTACTTCAAATGTTTATTTGCTGATTTGAAACATTTAGTGAATGATATGTAACAAAATAATGAATACAGAACATTTATTTTTCATACATTACGTTACAAATACAATTATTATTGTTGACGTAAGTAACAGCAGTTATCTTCAGTTCGTTTTTGCCTCAACGTATCTACCTTCGCGTTCCATACATGTAATTGTTCTTTTACAAAATTCTTTAAATCCACTCCTACATATCTCGGGAGTGATTTCTTGAACCGTTTCCCGTATAATCTCTTCTATATGGTCTACATTTTGAACAAAAATATACAAAATTTAATTTAAAATTGAAGTGGTAAACACATTCCTATCGAACTTTTTCAATTTTTAGACACCCTATACATTCGATGTCAAAAGTGAATAGCTGAATATTAATATTTTCGAATGCAGAGATTTTTATAAAGAATAACTTTTTTTCGTAAACCTTATAATTAATAAAAAAATTTTCCATATGGAGCCAACTTAAGTAGACACACTGTATATACTCTATTATTTGTATAGGATATAGATATCCCAACACTAGTTTTTACTAGAGATACATACATATAAATAAACTATACAAATTAAATGAGTTAGATAGAGACATGATGAGAAATGATTGAATTTTTATGACTAGAGTCATAAAATAATAAAATTAAATTTTATGATCCCAAACTTTGGTTGCAGTGTCTGTACTGAAAATATTTTATAGGCGGAGTTCTATGTTGCTGCAACCATGTTCTGCGTCTATTCTGTACTTTACAGGCAACGGGACAGGTGAAACTAAATAAAAGCTTGTAAAAACATTTTGATTCTTGATAAGTATTTAAAGTTCTAACTTTTTTTCTTTTTTGTAATGGCGATATAGATAGATAGATTGTAGAGGCTGCCCTGGAGATGCCTAAGAATGTGAGGATGTGAGTGGAGTGGAAGGAATTTGTTTGTAGACTGGGAATTGTTAGTATAGACATAACGCCTAAGATCGCTAGGGTACTTTGGCAGTTTGCATCAACTTTGCTCTTTAACTTAGCATTAGCAAATCAACTGGAGAGGTATAGTAATTACAACTAGTAAGCAAATTCTTGCATTTGTGGATGACGTCGATATAATCCTCAGCCTCGGAAAAAGAATTGTTGCAGTCAAAGAATATTTTCTTAACTTGAAAAAAGAAGCAAGGAGCATTGGCCTTGCAATAAACGACTATAAAATCGCAGATTACAACACAGAATATCTAGGATCGATTATAAATGTACAACATGATCTACACTGATAGAAGGAATTTCTTTCCTCAAGAATATATATTTGCTATTCTCCAAAATATTTTCTTTAATAAAAAAAACCTTGTTTTTCATTGAAGACTACGTAGTCGAACCAAAAAGATGTGTTTAGTATAGAGAAGAAACTAAAATTAGAGTTTGGTAGTCCTGGCCTAAGAGAATCTTTCTTGGTCAAATACTCTTGTGATTCTTTAGTCAAGAAAATGAAATTCTTGTAAAAATAAAGTATTTTTCTTTTTAAAACAAAATAAAAAAATTAGTTACGCAGGAGCTGCTTCAACTTAGCGAATTTCCTTAAAATACATAAATCACTTTCTAGCGGTCATAATTTTAGTCTGATCAAAATGAAATGTCATTTATGACTTGAGTATTTGCATGGCCAATTTTATTAATAAATGACATACGTCAAGGGGAAATGGGGGCATAAGGAAAGAAGAAAACACAAAATATAAAATATAAAATATCTCTCTTAATATTAGAACAATCGAAAAATGCGTTAGATATAAAGTTGTAGAAAATCATGTGTGCTACAATTCGTCACCTTATCATTTTTGCTCAAACTCTAATGTGTACAGAGATATTGAGGAATTTAATTTTCAATCTTAAACCGTCAATATTTCTTTAAATAATAGGGTAACAGAAAAAATGATAAGAAATTATTAGAAATTCTAATATTAAGGGAGATATGTCAAATTTAGTGTTTCCCCCTCCCTCTAAACCCACTTTCCCCTTGTTCGATTTTACCCATTAGCGAACTTGACCTTTTGAATACCAAAAGCTCCTCAAATACCAAATTTCATTCCAATCAGATCAAAATTGTGACCGCTAGAGTGATTACAGACACACATACATATATATATATATATGTCCATAGATATATATATATATATATATACATATATATATATAAATTTTACAGATGGTGATTTTCGACATCTACTAGGTTGGATCGATGGACATTTGCCAAATTTTTACAAATTTTGAAGTCGGTACGAGACCCATAGCTCAATTTCCTTTTAGGAAATTCGCTAAAAAGTCAAGAAGAGAAAGATTATGCAGCTTCTTTAATTAAAGTCTCTATATTTAACTGAAATATATTTAACTGAAGTAAATCATTACTTCTTTAAAAAGTTTCGTTTGTTTGGATAAAACAAATGTTTATTTTGATCCGAAATTTTAGCTTCTTGGTCCAAAGAAATCATCAATTCAGTTTAAGAACTTCGAGATTCTTGAGTCAACGGTCAGTTTATCTTTAGTTAAGATAATTTTCTCAAATCAAAACTATAGTTGTCAAGATACTCATTTTCTTATACCAAATATATATTATCTTCCCTATATATAAGAGTCCGGAATTCTTGGTTTAAACAAATTTTTCTTACTGCAAGAAATTACTAAGATTAGAAAATTAAAGGAACAACAATACAAGCCACATGAAGTTGAAATTCAATGGGACAGTTGATACGTAAATCGTATTTATCAGAGTCAGCTAAACAATAGTGTGACGGATAGCCTAATATGGTAGCGAAACATGACCCCTCATGCAGAAACAAGAAAATGATCTACTGTCATTCGAGTGCATAATCTTGCGGCTAATATACGGCGTAATCAAAGAGGCAGCAGGATGTATGGCGAGAAATAACCATAAGTTTTACGATTTATAACAAGAGTCGAATTGTTGGTATAATAAAATCCAACCGAATAATATGATAGAGACGCAGTTCTACGCATGGACGACAATCGACCAGCAATGAAGCCATTAAAACAAAAGTATTTGTAAACATAGCTCCAGGTTATCCTAGAAAAACAGGGTTAGATTGCGTAGAGGAAGATTTAGCCAAGCTGAGAGTAGTTAACTACAAACAGAAAGCGAAAGACGTGACGTTTGGCGTCATGTTGTTTTGTCAGCTAAAACCCTATAAGGTTTATGGAAATCACTAACTAACTAACTAGTTGCAGTTTTAAAGCACTATCATATGACATTACCTACTAAAGAATTAGAAAAATTTATATGCATTTAAAAACGAAGCACTGTGGCGACACAATAACGAATTATAGACAGTTTAGAAAGATAAAAAGATTTAAGTTTGTTGTGAAGAAAATTCAATTTAATGACAGATTATTCAAAATTTGACAGCTTATTATTTCAATAATAAAGAATATCCTGTCAAAATTTGAACTTGATCCAGTTTTTAGTTTTTGAGTAAAAAAATGTTACGACTTTTAAGAGATTTTTACATAGGTTAAATGGACAAAAATCTATATCTCGACAACCAAAAATGCCAGTGTTGTGAAAACTGTCATAATATTTATCAAAGTCTTATAAATACCTGGACAAAATTTCAAATTAATCCTGTTTTTGGTCTCTGAGATAATTAAATTTGTAGATCGAAAAATGTTCTAAATCTAGTTTTATTTTTAATTTTATTTATTTTTATCTAGTTTTAGTTATATTTATTTTAATCTACTTTTATTTAGTTTTATCTAGTTTTATCACTATGCAACTTTTTTAAAACTCTTCGAAAAAATGAAATTTAGGATTTAATTTTTCAACAATATTTTTTTTTTTTACAAATAGATATTTTTTTTACAAAAATTAAATCATTTGAATCGATTTAATTGCAAAATTTTTACTTATTTAGAGTTGGCAATGGATGAGATATCAATGCATTTAGTATAAGACGAACTCCCCACCCTTACTTACCCCTTCCTGTTTCAAAACAACCTTAAGACCGTATAGATTTAATATAACATACCAAGTACTACAAATAATGCTCTTCGGCTAAGAGACGTATTTATTAGCTCAAAACAACTCGTTTTATTAGTCATTTCTGTTGTCGTATTAATTTCCATTTCATTAAATTCTTTTGCCAAATATGTTTGATCAACAATTCCTCGCAATTTCAGTAATGATTTCATGGCATCAAGTTTACGATCCTGTTTCAGTTGATAAATTGGTGATTCTGGCATCCAATAGAATGTTATAAAAAATATTATGGGAAAAGACATTAAGGTCAAATTAAAGGTATCATATGGAATAAAGGGACCAACAGCAAGTGAAAAGACCACACCAGCATTAAACATAAATGATATCAATATTCCAATACGTCCTCGAATCTCTTTTTCTGCTATTTCTCCAATGTACAATGGACATACCTGTTGCAAAAAACAATAATTAGTCAATACCATATTTAGCCAAATCGACAGATAGTTTTACTTTGCATAAACTCGGATAGTTTTGAGTTTTTTATATTTTTAAGGTTAAGGAATTCTAATAAAAATTTCCAATTCACTAGCTATAAAGTGAACACCACGTTTTAATTTTTGGAACACATCAGTATGGAGAATTTTCGGTGATGAAATAATTTACTGTCATTTAAAACTCATGAAAATGGAATAGAAGGAATGTCTAAAATTATTATACCCGGTATACAGGGTGTCCCGTAAGTAGTGGAGTTCCATAAAAGGGTAGGTAGAGAGTACGATTTTGAATCGAAAAGTCCTGAGACATTTTTTTATTAGACGCACCGTTAATTAATTAAGGAAACTAGGTTGAAACCAGAGTTGCAAAAAGTGCATTTTTTTGATAATTCATTTTTGATTTAATTATCAATTTTTGGAAAATTGATAATTTATCAAATTATTAATTGCTTGAAAAGTGCATTAATTAAATTTTTTGTTTATTAATTCTTTTCGTATCACTTGCCGTTTGGGACTTATACGACTATTACTATTTATTTATTTGTTGAGTTTTTGACCGATATCTCTTCTATAATAATTGTTTAAACAATAAAATGGTAATAACTTAACTTTTAAATAAACAACAACTTTTACCTACAACTTTTATTTAAAATCTTTTTGTCTAAAAAGAATATTTTTTAAGTTATAACGCGTTTAATGTTGCACTACCGGGTGCAAGGTTAATAAAAACGAGGTATACATAGTATAATGATGAAAAAGGGATATCGGTCAAAAAGTCAATAAATAAAACCTATTTTGACAAAATGGAATCCCGACTTCAAAAATCAAATATTCTTTAACAAAAAATGCACTAAAAAGTAAAAAAATAATTGCATATTCTTGTGCCAATTTTAGTTCTCCTAAGCAAAATTTTTTAAATATATATGTACAATTATTGCTATTTTTGGAGTCGGTGTCAGCATAGAGAAATTCACATAACTTTTGGACACCGCCTCCAAAAATAACAATAATTGTACATATATATTTAAAAAATTTTTGCTTAGGTGAACTAAAATTGGCACAAGAATATGCAATTATTTTTTTACTTTTTAGTGCATTTTTTGTTATAGAATATTTGATTTTTGGAGTCGGGTTTCCATTTTGTCAAAATAGGTTTTTTTCTCGCTTTTTAGTGGCTTTGAAGTCCTATAACTGATTTTATTTGTCAAAATATGGGTAACTAATTTTTAGTGCATTTTTTTATAACACATTTTTTTTACCCGTTTTTTTTTTTTTTTTTAATTTTTAGTGCATTTTTTTATAACAGCTTTTCAGTTTTTTTTACAAGCATTTTGTTTTTTTTTTGAAAAAATTTTTTTTTTTTGGGGTCGATTTTTTTTTGTCGGTTTAAAAAAAAAGTTTTTTTATTTTCCCATTATGAATGAGTATACCCTTTCGCAGAAATCGGTTGTCTAAAATAAAATGAGGATTTTCCTCGATTTCGCGGGGATCCCCTCATCAGAATGCGATTTGGTGAAAATGGGACTAATAGGAAACCAAACCCTTTAAAACAAAAAAAAAAAAAATTCAAAATCGGTTCATAAATGACGGAGTTCTGAGGTGACACACATTAAAAAAAAAATACAGACGAATTGAGAACCATCCTCCTTTATCAAGTCTGGTTAATAAATAGTAATAGTCGTTTAAATCGTAAACTGTAAATGATACAAAAAGAGGTAATAAATAAAAAAAAATGGGAAATTTAATTATTTACAAGAAAGGTAATTAACATTTTTGGTCTTAAGTGCACGATAATGGAAATATAAGCTAATACAGTTTTTCTCAAAATTGCGGCACTTCCGTGGTCGAAATTTGTAAGGATTTTGCCATTTACATTCAGTACATGATACTGAACCTAATTTAAAAAAAATAACTCCTGTAATATATATATATATATATATATATATGTATATATATATATATATATATCTATATATATATATATATATAATCTGTAATCGCTCTAGCGGTCACAATTTTAATCTGATTGGAATGAAATTTGATATTTGAGGCGCTTTTGGTATTCGAAGGGTCAAGTGCGTTAATGGGTAAAACCGAACAAAAGGGAAGGGGGTTTAGAGGGAGCGGGAAACACAAAATTTGACAAATCTCCCTTAATATTAGAAAAATCGAAAAATTTATAAAAAGTAAAGTTGTAGGTACTAAGTTTTACTGTAATTTTGGTACTTATCATTTTTTCTATTACCCTAATATTTACAGAAATATTGACGGTTTAACATTGAAAATTAAATTCCTCAATATCTCTTTACACATTTGAGTCTGAGCAAATATGGTAAGGTGATGAATTGTAGCAAACATGATTTTCTACAACTTTATTCTTTACGCATTTTTCGATTGTTCCAATATTAAGAGAGATATTGTATATTTTGTGTTTTCTTCTTTCTTTATGCGCCCATTTCCCCTTGACGTATGTCATTTGTTAAGAAAATTGGCCTTAAAAATACTAAAATCATATACGACATTTCATGTTAATCAGACTAAAATTGTGACCGCTAGAAAGTGATTTATGTATTTTAAGGAAATTCGCTAAGTTGAAGCAGCTCCTGCGTAACGAATTTTTTTTAATACTACATTTTGTGGGACTTAAATAAAGATAAACATTATAATAAATTTCTTACAACAGATGCAATAGCCACTCCCGCACCACCGAAGATTCTTGCACCAAACAGAACATAACAACTATGTGCGTAATATGTGTTAATCCATGATAGAAGATAGAATGGTCCAGCTAATAGTAATGTTGTTTTTCTACCAAACGCATCAACACATTTACCAGCGAATATAGACCATGGTACACAAGAAAATGTCACTAAACTTACAGCCCATGACCAATCATCTCTAGAACATTGAAGATGTGTCTTACCATTGAGCATTTTGATTTGAATAGGTGATGTCCATGCTATAACATTTCCTCCCATAAACATACAAACGGTTGCTGCAAATTTAATCAATAACTATTTACAATGTTTCGAATATTAATAGCATAGGAAAAGTTGGTCTGGAAAATGTTTAATTTACTTGTTATAAAATTGCAAATGGGCTCAATTTTGTACCAGGAAAAAATTTAAAAAAAAAAACTCGTATGCAACATTCGTACGACTTCTATAGGGTGGCGCATAAGTAACGTTATGATTTAATTAGTGAATACATTTTTTGTTTTCGTATTTTTTTTTCAGAATTAACTTGGGAAATTTATGATGGAAAGACTCAGCACAGAACAAAGAACCAAAGTTTTTCAATTTTGTTTTGAAAGTCAGCATTCGATTATTTAGCACAAAGATCATATCGAAATTATAGTCTCGGCCCGATATTGCAGAATATGGGGCACGAATAATAGGGAATATGCATGCAAATTTTTTTTCACATTTATTTTCAGAATATGAAAATACTGTTAATACTGTAATAATATTTAAAAACGAAATTAAAATCCGATAAATATCAAGGAAGCTATAAGCTTTTAAAGATTATTATCTGTCTCTTTCTTGCAAAAATACTAAAAACGGAGTTTTACGTGTATTTTAAATGGTGAAAGTGTAATATGACGTCACATAACATATCAAGAGGGCTATCATCCTCTTTGTCTAATCGGGAATTTCAATCATTCATATCTCGCTTATTTATAAAGTTATTTAAAAAGTAATTTTACCTTGATATTTGTCAAGTAAACATGCTTCAATTCAAGTGAAAAAAAATTTTCATGCATATTCCCTATTGTTGAAGATCAAATGCACAGTATGGTGTGGATAACTTCAGAAAGGATCATTGAACCATATTTTTTCGAAAACGACGAACATGTTGCAGTTAATGTGAATGGCATTCAATACCGCGCAATGATTGACAATTTTTTAAGGTTAGAGGTAGAGAACAATCCAGAACTGTGGTTCCAACAAAATGGAGCCACAGCTCACACAATTCGTCCAAGTATGGCTCTTCTGCGCGAAATTTTTGGCGATCGAATAGTATCGATTTAATGGTTCCTGTTTTTTATTCTTTAGCGCTATCTAAAGGATAAGGTGTATACCAATAATCCAAGAACCATCCAAGAGCTTAAGGCCAATATCCGAGAAGAACTGGGCGCTGGGACCTGAAATTCTAAGACAAGTTATGGAACATGCTCTGGAAAGAGCACGTCAGGTCGAAGCAAACAATGGGCACCATTTGAAAGATACTATCTTCAAAACATAAAGTGAGCATATTTCCAAACTGTAATCTAAATTTTAATAAATGCCAACGTTAAAAAAAATCAGAAAGAAAATTAAATTAATCATAACGTTACTTTGCGCCATCCTTTACATGCAGAGTTAAATAAATGTCTTATGTCATATCTTTGACTTCAATATTGGAGTAGAATATATACACCAGAGGTGACCAACTTTTGTGTGCTATTTTTGTAAGATCTACTTTTTATCTTAAAAATGTGACACGATCGACTTTTACAATTTGTTCGAAGGTACATCTGAAAAAGTGATTATGAATGTACTATATATAAGATTTTGAAGAATTTTATAAATGGACTATACATCAGCGCTCGTACATCCTTAAATGGAATAATATCTAACTTCAAAATTTTGTATCTCTTACAAAATTAGAATAGTGACAAGATAAGTTTCTGAAAATCCAAGCCTTAAAAAGTATAATTATGGTACAAAGTTTAAAAAAAAATAAAAATCGTTTTTAATAAATTCATAAAAATATTAAGATAAAGGGTTATTATTATTGGTTTAGGAGGTAAAACCCCATTTTGATTAAGAGTGTATTCCGTAATGATAGCATCAATAAGTTTTAAGTTGGCATTACTGAAAAAGGAGAGGTAGAGATGGATGGTCCTGTGTTCCACCATCATAAACATCATCAAAAGTCGTATGACGATAGCATATGTAATGATAGAGGAATCATTTTTATTATTTATTTATAAATTATACTTAGTTAATCTTATCTAGAGCACGGTAGTGCGCAAGGCCGAGTCTGTTATTAAACAAAATAAAATATAATTTTTTGTTTTTATTCAATTTTATTTAATTTTTTGTTTCTCAGTCATTGCATGATTCTGACAGCAGAAAATTTATGATTGATGATGTTTATGATAGTGGAACACAGATCCATCCATCCCTACCCCTCCTTTTTAAGTGATGCCAACTTATAATTTATTGATGTTACCATTACGGAATAAGCCCTAAAACATCTTTGTCATTTTGACGTTTAATTTGTCCCATTAGCGTATGTGAAACAAAATGGATAAAACTTACATAGAAATCCAGCTAAATACTGCATACGCTTATTACCTTGCGATAACAAATTACTATCAACGAGCATAATACCGCTATCCATAACTGAATACTATTTTTGAATTGAGAAAATAAAATGAAATGAATTTAATTAATTTTCAACTACGGTAAATTTAAAATCCTTGTACAAAAATCCATCTTTGGACTTAGTGCAGTTTCATAGATTGGAATATGATGATTCATTCTGGATTAAAGCAAATTATGATTAAAACAATATTAGGGTGTTTTCGAAGATTAGCTATTGAGGTTATACCGATGACACGATTTTGGAAAAATTTCTTAAAATGTCGATCAATCCTACCTAGTAGATGCCGAAAATCACCGTCTTGAAAATTGATTTATATATCACCATCTTGAAAATTTTTTTTAATATTCTATCAATTTTAGACATATTTTTAAGTTTTATTATGTTATTTTCTTCCTTTTTAATTTATTTATTACATAATTCTTGGAAAAAGAACTGTATATCAAGCCTGAATTCTGTGATGCATCTCACAGTTTGAGAAAGTGTGAATAACGCGAAACATGTCATTTTTGTTTAATTTAAAAAAAAAAAAAATGTAACAGTAGAAAAACGCATAAAAGAATTTAAAAAAAAGAAATTAAAATCCGACAAATATCAAGGAAGCTATAAGCTTTTAAAGATTATGATCTGTCTCTTTCTTGCAAAAATACTAAAAACGGAGTTTTACGTGTATTTTAAATGGTGAAAGTGTAATATGACGTCACATAACATATCAAGAGGACTATCACCCTCTTTGTCTAATCGGGAATTTCAATCATTCATATCTGGCTTATTTTTAAAGTTATTTAAAAAGTAATTTTACCATGATATTTGTCAAGTAAACATGCTTCAATTCAAGTGAAAAAAAATTTCATGCATATTCCCTATTATTGGGAAATACAATTACCAAGCAAAAGTACTAGATAGATAAATAGAGGTTGCCCTGGACGGGCTACACTTCGACCATAAGGTCCATTGTGATGCCTAAGGATGTGAGGATGTGAGTGGAGTGGAAGGAATTTTTTGTGTATAGACTAGGAATTGGTAGGATATGCGGATGTAGTCGACTATGATAGGAACTATGCCGATATTCATCAGGAGTTCGTGAAGGAAACTGCAGAAATCCTTCTCAAGCCTAGTCGGTTACTTTGTTCTTGTCCATACGCCGACAGTTTAGTCAATTAACCGCCCCGTTTTTTTTTCTTAATAATTGACGCTCGGCTAGTTGGACTGGTAAGCCACCGTACTATGCAGTAACAATAAAAATAATTTGTATGAATATATTTACTTTATTTTAATTATCTAAATATAATTAAATACAATGCACAGAAAGATTTCACTTAACTAATCCTTATTATATCTGAAAGTCAAACATTGTTAAGGTTTTCCCATATTAGTTCATGAGGCCGCTAAGTGGTCTTGCTTTTTATTATGGAATGGTTATCATCTCTTTGTTAGGGGTGCGAAAAATTAATTTTTTTCTTAAAAATCTACTTTCGATTATTCTAATCAACTTTCTTTCGATTTACCATTCAGGCAGATAGTTTGAGATAAGAAAATCTGAACATTTACGTTCATACAAATTAAAGATTCCGCATTTGCTGTTGTAAAATGATCACAAACCGAATCCTAATATCGAAGATTTCCACATAACGAAAAAAGGATATGCGTTGGAAAGGTTGGAGATTCATAAACATAAGAATGGGCCAAACATTCTCCTAAAGAAATTAACGATATGCTTTCCGTCAAATCTGTTCGCAATTATTTAAATTCCATTTTTTTTTATCATCTGAGAAATATTCGTAAAATATTTATATATTTTTATTTTCTATTATAACTTATAGAAGATCATTATCGTAAACAATCCTGATCCCCAGCTTAAAGTCTGTGAGAGAGATTTATGTAAGATATCTGCGTTTCTGACTAATCTTCACGTCTCTCATGGGAACGGGATAAGGTTATGCACAATCTAGTCATGGTGGCCTATGTTTGTACCCGAGTCTAAATCGTTCCTTCGATTTAAGTCTCTGGAACATCTAGGTGAGATCAGGATCTATCGAATCCTAACGAGCTAAGTCAGTATAGTATCCGAATTGAAAACCATAACTTACACGTCGAGAAAGAACAACCAGAAATGCATCATCGGTGCAAGGACCACGAATTTATCCGCTATGTGCGCACATAGGCGAAGGTCAACATACAGATATTGGATCAAACTCACCGAGCCCACTTAGGTAATATATTTAATATTATCAATCATTCAGACGTTTAATAAAGTTTTATTCACGAAAAACTATTTTTTCGCCACTATTTCATGGGCTTTAATTCGAAAGCAAAGCATTTTCGGAACTATGTTTGTATGAACTTTTTAACTCATAGCTATTCACGATACCGCCACCTGAAATACTTATGTCCTTTAAGCTAGCAGAGCAACCTGAGCAGAACACAATTATAATTGTCTCGTTGAGTTGCTAATTAAAAGCTAATTAAATGCCCTAATAAAAATTAAATGTTTTTTGTTGTAATGTGTTACCGCATGCTCTGCTAGCTTAATGCAAAGCTAATAGAGCAATATTTAAAAAATCCTTAATTATATTGTATTATATTATTAAGCTAATTAAATACTTTAATTAAAAATTTTATGCTCTTTGTTATACTGTGTAACCGCATGCTCTGCTAGCTTAACCATCAGAGCAATGTTTAAAAAATCAATTAATTATATTGTATTTATTATCAAATTATTAAGCTAATTAAATGCTCTAATTAAAAATTAACTGCTCTTTATTGTATCGTATAACCGTATGTTCTGCTAGTTGTATCGTGAAATGCGGTTACACGATACAACAAGGAGCAGTCAATTTTTAATTAGGGCATTTAATTAGCTTAATAATTTGATATTAAATACAATATAATTAATTGATTTTTTAAATAATGCTCTGCTGGTTAAGCTAGCAGAGCATGAGGTTACACAGTGCAACAAAGAGCATTTAACTTTTAATTAGATCATTTAATTAGCTTAATAATTTGATATTAAATAGAATATAATAAATTGATTTTTTAAATATTGCTCTGCTAGCTTATCATTAAGCTAGCAGAGCATGCGGCAACACAATACAACAAAGAGCATTTAATTAGGGCATTTAATTAGCATTTAATTAGCATCTAATTATAAGACAATTATAATTGGGTTCTACCTAGGTTCCTCTGCTAGCATAATGGACATTAAAAACTTATAATTCCGTTCAATAATTCGAAAGCAAAGCATTTTCGGAACTATGTCAGTATGAACTTTTTAACTCATAGCTATTCACGATACCACCATTTAAAATACTTATAATTCCGTTTAAAACACTCTGTGTTCAAAATTAATTACTTATTTGCTTTATTGTGTTTGGAAATTTTGACCACAACATCCACGATATATGACCACAATGTATGGCATATTTCCTCCTTACATATAGTATAAAACACAAGTTCACTCAAAATTTTCGTTCCAATCAAGAAATGCTCGTTAATTTGATGAGGTCTTTAATTGTATTCGTTAAATACTGTTATTCAAAAAAATGTTCAATTATGTTAAATACGTATTCAGCAGTTTTGTGATATTAAATATCATTTTTATCGGTCTTCTTAATATTCCCGATGTGATTGCAGAATGTAAGTTTGTTTGTGGATTATTTTGGGGGGTGCATTTAATATTTTAGTATAACATTTTAAATTAATTTTACTTTTATTAGTATCAAAACCAAATTCGAATCCTGAAATTATGAAATATGGGGATGATGAATACACAGTTTTTAATGCTGGTGAGGATTTAACGTTGATTTGTCGTGGAATTGAAAGAGTACAATGGAGATCTTTAAGATTTAATGAAATCAATAAAGAAGTAATTTCATACCATGAAAACGAAGAAGTAAGTGTTCGATTCGGTTTTACACATTAATTTTTCTTTGTTTATTCTTTTTATTCAAAACTCAAAAAACGATAGCTTACTTTAAAACTTTATACTCTGTGTGCTCCATAACCTCTATATACAGACTATAGATATAGTATTTCACATCAAATTTTTTTAAATCATCGATTTTAATAACAAGAAATTTTTAAATTGTAAATCATGAATTATTTCTTAGCTTTAAAAGCAAGATATATTGTATTACTATAATACTCTCTAAAAATTGCGAATATTTAGCTTGCTTCTTTCCAAACAAACCCGTTTAAATACGTAGTAATTCAAATAATAAAACTTATACTACCATACGATTTAAAGGATATAAATACACTGGACAGCAAAAACGTGGCGCACTTTGAAAAATTCATTGAAACTATTTTCTTTGGAACTTTTTTTGGATATCAACTACTTTTTTTATAAATTTGTATATGTTTTTGCTGGCCTGGGCGTAAAATTGCATAAACAAACTTTATAATTTAAGGAAAAAAATTATTTAAAAAAAAAAACAAATTGAATAAATTTTATAATTTTAAGAATGCATTTTATTTCGAGCTATTTCGAAGGTAATTAACCCTCCTGGTAGCTCTAAATAGCTTTAGTCCAGGAATGGGAGGTAATCACCCAACATGGTGTAGTGAACTTAATTAAAAGTAAGCCTAGAAGGCTTGAGGTAGTCATTATAGCAAGACGAGGTAATATCCACCATTAAAAGTTTATTGCCTTCTAAAAAGCTCAAAATTAAATTCTTTTTAAAATTATAAAATTTATGAAAATTTGCTTTTTTTTTTAAATTATTAATTTTTGTTCGTAAATTATAAGACTTTTAGGTCCAGGCCAGCAAAAACATATACAAATTTATAAAAATGAAAGCCCAGAGCCTATTTTAGGAATTCCAAGGACTGCATGTACACAGGTGATCAACGAGTGGTCAAATGCTAAACACCGTGATCACTGGCAGAGTGCCACCCATATATATATATATATATATATATATATATATATATATATATATATATATATTATAATTTTTACAATCGACACTAGCAAATCGATATCATAAATTAATCGTCCATGAATAATCGATTATTCGAAAAATTGATTTTTTTCGAAATGAACAAGAAAGTTTTTTCTTATCAGCTTTATAGTTGCTCAATCGGTAACTCAACAATCCATTTTGAAAATCCATATTTAGAAAATTCGTTACGCAGCAGCTGCGTCAACTTAACGAATTTCTTTAGAATACATAAATCACTCTTTAGTGGTCATAATTTTAGTGTGATCAAAATGAAATATAATATCTGATGACTTTAGTATTTGCAAAAATTAAATTTATTAATAGCCAAAATAGAACGATGTATAACGATTATAGTTTATAGTTACTATGAAAACGACAATTAAAATTTTTACAATAAAATATATTTCATGCATTCGTGTCAAACAAACACAAAATATTAATTATCTCTCTTATTATTAGAATAATCGAAAAATGTATAAGGAGTGAAGTTGTAGAAAATGAAGTTTGCTACAATTCTACTCTAATGCGGACAGAGATATTTGGAATTTTAACTTTCAATCTTCAATTGTAAATATTTCTGTAAATATTAGTGTAACAGAAAAACGATAAGAAACAAAATTACAGCAAAACTTAGTACCTACAACTTAACTCTTGATAAATTTTTCGATTTTTCAAATATTAAGGGAGATTTTGTGTTTCCCCCTCCCTGTAAACCCCCCTTTCTTCTTGTCCGATTTTACCCATTAACGAACTTGACCTTTATAATAAGCGACTACATTTTCTGATAGAACAACGAATAATGAAAATATAAATTTTTCCGTAGTATATTCACGTTCCTGATAATTGAACTTTATATTTTTTCATACTCTTGAAAAATATGGATTCGATTTAATCGATTACGAGATCTAATTAACTCTAGTCGTATCCAACAACTGCGCTTTGTGATTGAATTTAGTATCTCATATCAAACAGTCTGGTGTGAACCATCTTAAAAAGTTGTTTTAATGCGTAACATATTTTTTCAGACATATTTTATAGAAGAAAATGATCACTATGTAAAATTAGTCATCTCGAATCCATCATACTTACATACAGGAAGATACGGGTGCTCTACGGATCTAGACGATGATGAGGAAATCGATGAAAGTTCAATATACGAGTATGTTTTTGTTAATGGTAAGGTGAAATTTCATCAAAAAATTCAACTTGTTTTCTAATAAATTTAAATATTTTTCAAGATGACCATCATATTTTTTTGCCACACGAACAGCGTGAATTAACTACTACTTGGTTTAAATTTGTAAATTGCACAATACCATGTCGAACAACTTCGCCATCAACAAAAGTTGAATTACTGCGAAATGATTTAATCGTAAGTTTATACAATAATCAAAGATAATAATCTGAACATTTGCATAGCCCTTTCTTATGACATTCTAAACACTGGGTCAAAAGTCTGATATAATCTCGTGTTCGCGTCTTAAGACATTCATGTGGAAAGGTAGTGTAAAACAGTAGCGTAGTGGAGGCGGCACCACTAAAAATATAAATATTAACAGTATCGTTCTAGTTCTAATTGGAAGTCGATTTGCGTTTCATATTCAATTCGCTAATAACTTAATCTTGATATATATATATATATATATATATATATATATATATATATATATATATATATATATATATATATATATAAATGTGTGTGTGTTTTACAATATAATAATCACATTTATTACAAAAATACTTAAACGTATGCTATTTACATTGATATAACAGGTATAGAACACTTATGATTATGTAGTAAATCAGGTACGAAAAGTTTAAAATTATTATTATTTTTTTCAAAATTACATTATTTGTTCTATAATAAAAACAAACCGGGTTTTTGTACTGATTATATAACACAGTGCTTGAAGGTCCTTAAACAAATAGATCCATAACAAGAACATGTTCGTAACCATTTTGGAGAAAACTGTACTTACATAAACTTCCCTTTAGTAAGTATTGTTTTTCAAAATAGATGTTTTAGGTTGAATACAGAAATTGAACAATTGAAATTTCTATCAAAAATCAGTGCTTTATTCGTTCATTAGATTTCAACTTTCCAATAACAATACAAATGGCGGCCAAATGTTTTGATAGACTTATCTATTGTATAAGTCAGAATATTTTTCAAGCATATCTATAATTTGTAATTTATCTCTTCTTAAACATGACAATATTGTGTAACATCCAATGATGATGTGACCTCCATAAGCATATCAATAAAATCGTATTATCTGCACGATATCTCAAAAACGGTTAGTGATTAACAAAAATGACCAGGACATAAATTATAAATAATTGTATGTTCTACAAGTTTTATAATATCTTCCAACACTATTTGACGTCTAGAAAACGAGATTTACACCAGTTTAAGTTTCATAAGTACTTTTAACATGAACATGATTTCACGCTTAGCAAACGAGATAAATACTGAACTCTTTAATAGACGGCGATATTTGAACACTTTGTATGTTCAAAAATCGCCGTGCTAATCTATAAAAGGTGATAGTATTTATAAGTCTATCAAAACATTTGGCCGCCATTTGTATTGTTATTGGGAAGTTGAAATCTAATGAACGAATAAAGCACTGATTTTTGATAGAAATTTCAATTGTTCAATTTCTGTTTTCAACAGAAAAAATCTATTTTGCAAACAATACTTACTAAAGGGAAGTTTATGTAAGTACAGTTTGCTCCAAAATGGTTGCGAACATGTTCTTTTTATGAATCTATTTGTTTAAGGACGTTCAAGCACTGTGTTATATAATCAGTACAAAAACCAGGTTTGATTTTATTATAGAACAAATAATGTAATATTGAAAAAAAATAATAATTTTAAACTTTTCGTACCTGATTTACTATTGGTATTTGCCAAGTTCGTGAATGAGTAGAATCGATCAAGGAGAAAGGAGGATTTAAAGAAAGAAGAAAACACAAAATATAAAATGTCACTCTTAATATTAGAAAAATGGGGAAAATGTATAATATAGAAGGCGCAGGGTTTTTTATTTTAACCTTGCGCCTGAAAAACTTACCCAATAAATATATCCCAATCATTTTCTCATTTTTGTTAAGGACGTTCCAGCATTGTGTTATATAATCAGGACAAAAAACCGGTTTGATTTTATTATAAAAAAATTACATAAACATACATATACAACACATAGAGAAATGCATTGTTCATAAATATAAAATAATCTAATTTGAAAAAAAAAATTTTTTAATTTTTATATTTCGAAAACATAATGGTAACACACGATTTTTAAAAAAAATTTATATAATAAACATTTATTTTTACTCTACTAGTTTTTTTAAAAATTCTCTCGAGTATTTTTTCTAATACAACAGATAATAGTTGGGCGGGCATGAAGTTTTACATGCTTCTTATGAGAGACAGTGAGAGAAAATGAAAACTGTGATATTAATTATCTCACGTTCTAAATGGTCAAAAATTCGGAAACTTCGGGATTTATTAGAAAACGTTATTTTTAGCCTGTGTAAAAAATTAAGAAAGATCTGTCGAAAAATGGTGGTATGCTGGAACATCCTCAATAAAATTGTAATACGTACTAATATTTATATAATTATTATTATTAGGCTCCAAACGTTGTAGGATTATATGATCCTAAAATTGGTTTTACGGTGTTCTTAAATGAAACTTGGAAAGAGAGCACATATACATGTATTGGTTCAAACAATAATCAAACTGAGCTATATACAATAAATATAACATTAAGGGATGGCGGCCTTGGTAAGTCTACATTTAGAGAATTTGGTTTGTATTGACCATTAAGTACTTACACTGTGATTTTATAATGTGTTTTGCTATAGGGGAGGGGGGGGGGTAATGACGTACCCATTCCAACTAAAACCCTAAACCTCTCATCGTCATTGGCCAGTATTGTGCTTGTGGAGTCACCTCAGCCCTTCGGCTCTTCCTCATTATAGGAAGTTGATTTCCAGTTGATACTCTACAGGAACTTGTTGTTTTTGCTTTCCTCTTGACGGAGATCTTTCAAGATTTCCGCTGTGAAGTAACTAGTTGCTTCCCGTCCTTCTGTTGTCAAAAAAACAACATCCCCTTCGATAGGTTGTCTAGTCTTAGCCAAGTGCCCTTTCTAATTATTGATGATGGCCAATAGACCGTGGGCATTGAAAGAATGCATGTTTTGCAGCCTGCAGAACTTCACTACACGCAAGGGTCCACGGAATCCTCCATTCCGTGGGTTTTCTATGTTTATATTTGTGCAGATATGCGTTGAAGCACCCAATTCCAGATAGCAGCTGCGTCAAGAAGTAATTAAGTTCGTCGTGCGTACGGTTCATCCAAACGCCCACTTGGGGAATCAACAGATACCATCGGTGCAGACTGTCTTTCTTTCGTCCTGCCAGATGTTGTCAATGAGGACGATCTGCGCATGTAGAGGTATCGACTTTCCTCAGCTAGCATTTCTAGGGACAGCATTCTTGTAATAACGCTCACAGCTCCCTCGAACCTCGAACTCGTACAATAAGCGCTAGCAACCCTACGAGCACTCAGTCGATAAACTGATGCCACTTTTCTCCGAGATTCCTGCGTCTTAAGCGTCTCAGTCCAAATAGCAATTTCATACGTTAGCACAGACGTTATCACTGACAATAGTAGTGCTCTTCTCTTGGTTTCGAGCCTCCCATATTTGGCGTGAGCCAGCACAGAGCCGTTGCACCAACAAGCTTTGTCTGTTGTTTGAAAATCAGCCTAGTGTCTATCATAACCCCCAAGTACTGAATGAATGGCTGGGATGTGAGTTTGAAGTCTCCGACTAGCCACGTTATCGTTTCTAAATTTTTCCTGCTGGTAATTAACACGGCCTCCGTTTTGTGTTCTGCCAGCTTCAAACCAGCTGAATCTATCCACTGACAAATCCTTTTGAACGTCTCTTCGAAGACCATGATGATTTCTTCCAGTTGTTTGACAACGATTACGACGGTCACATCCTCTACTAAGAACTGAGCCCTGAGGCACTCCACCGGTAACTTTATATTCCTTAAGGCCGTTTTATGTTCCATAATTGAGAATCCTATCGTTGAAATAGCTGGCTACCATCTTCTGCAGGTATCCTAGAACATTCATCCTGTCGAGCGCTTCGATGATGCGGTCCCACTTGGCTGAGTTGAAAGCATTTTTTATGTCTAGTGTCACGAGTAGGCAGTATCTCTTTGTGCACCTCTCCTCCATGGATCCGAGATCGCCAATCTGTCTCAACAAGTAGTTCGATAGCATCGAGAGTAGAGCGCCCTTTTCTGAATCTTACATATACTTTTGTATCCTGCAAGCCGAATCTAACATGCAGAGCGGGCGATACGATAAAGGCTCAGCTAGTGGTGTATTTCCCTTGAGGAGTAGAACTAGCCGCTGCCGCTTCTACTGTTGGAGGAAGGTACCTTCCTGTAAGCATGCATTGTAGACATCCAAGAACATATCTGGCACTGCTTTGATATGATAGCTGCTTTCAGTTTCCTCTAAGCCCCACCCTTTCCTCTTGATTCGACTCATTAACATTTTGATTGGAGTAAATTTGTGACCGCTAGAGAGGGATACAAATACATTGAAAATATATTTATTTATATATACTTGTCTGCACTACTCTAAAGGTCACAGGTCGCCATGAATATTAATAAGATAAAAGTTAATTAAGATCTATTTTCAAAAGAGTAAGATGATTTTCTTACGTAATAAATTTTTATAATTTAAGTTTCTGTTCCATCTATAACACAAAATTATTGGAAATATTTTGTGGGTTCCCGATTAAAATTGCCATGTAATGTGTTTCATCAATCTTTATATCCGGTGAATTTGACGTGGAATTTACCATCTGGTCATCAAACTGATTCTCGGTTACAAATAAACAATAATGCAACATTACCGAATGCAGATGGGATAGTAACAACCACACAAACCATGATATTATCAAATTTATCCATAGGAGATAGTGGAACTTATGTTTGCACACTAACGGATCTATTATCAAATCTTATTGGTTGGGCCACATTGGATGTTAAAGTAGAAGGTAAATTTATTAATAATGTACTTCAAACTCAGTGCGGAACTTATTTACAATGAACGGATATCGATAATTTTTAGTTCCGAATTTGTAAAGGTAAGAAAAAAGTGCCGTAGGTAAAAATTTTTGATAAAGCTGTTCATAAAACTACCTAATTAATTCATTGCTGCATTTTAGTTTGCCCCTTTGTTTGTCCGCCCGTTTGTAAAGATGACAATTGAAAAGAGTCAACGAGCTGAAATTTAGTGTGTGTGCTCTAAAACAAAAAATTAACTTCAAGTACACTCCCGTTCAATAAAATTGATCCGATCTGAATTGAAAATTTATCCCATAATATTGTTGACGACAGTAGTAAATTTTTAAAGAGACCACACAGAAGGCCCACAACTTCTCCGTCGAGATTGCTCCCAGGAGTAATAGATCCAAAATTTCGGACCCAAACATTCTATATCTGACACCCTGCAGGCTTCTGCAGGTGCATATATCATGTATGGAGGTTTTATCGTCCTCCTACAAGGGGGATCATCAGAGATCCCCAAGTTATGAAGGTGGTAGTTCAATCGACAGTGTCCTGTCAAGAGCCCCATCACCCTTCTCAACTGTTTTCTATTGAGCCTCAACCAAGCACAGTCGAATGCACAACTTGTCGCATGCCCTGCGCAAATTCCCAATAATCGAGATGAGTCTGTCGCAGCCACCCCTTGATTCGGTAAATTACGCAGCATCTTGCTATGGGAATGATAGGCTCAAGTGAGAGGGGCGCTCGAGATGACCCCTCTCGTGTCAACGAGTCCGCTACTTCGTTTCCCTTAACACCAGAGTGACCCGGTACCCAAATCAGTCTGACTGTGTTACTCAGTGACATGTGGTTCAGCTCCTCAAAGCATTCATAGACTATCCTCGATTGGAATCTTGAAGCCTCAAGGGCCCGAGGCTATCTAAGGAGATGCTGATATGTGCCCAACTGTAACCTTTCGTGTTACTAATCGGGGCACCTCTCAGCTTGGCGAAGATTTCTGATTGAAAAAGTTGTAGCGTTAACTTGCCATACATTATTTTTAGATAAACATTATATACATTTAGAGAGCTATATGACACCAGAGCCTGTTTCCATAAAGCTGGGATTAAAGGTAGAATTCTTTGTCGAAGTAGATGCGAATCCTCATGTTAATAAGTACGAATGGTTTTTGAACAATAATAATATTATTTCAAATTTACATTATGAAATGGAAAATGAACTGGAATGGACAAAACTAGTTATTCCGATAATATCAGTAATAGACACTGGTCAGTATACGTTACGTGCCACAAACGAATATGAATCCGAATCAATTAATTTTACACTAGAAGTCGACTGTAAGTTAGAAATACAAGAAAGTAAATGATCATTTTTTAAGTTTACATGTTTTTTAGATAAACCGTACGCTTGTATATCTGGACCATCATTCATTTTACTTGGTCATGGGAATCAATTTAACTGTACAGCAGTACGAGATCCAGTTCCTGAAATTCATTGGTATTTTAAAGAATGTTCACCAAACCATAAATGTTCAATGGAACTGGTAAGTTGAATACAGTTAATTTTTTTAGCGAATTTCCTGAAAGGAAATAAAGCTATTGGTCTCGTACTGACTTAAAAATTTTGCAAAAATTTCTTCAAATGTCCATCGATCCTACCTAGTAGATGTTGCTATATATTTATATATATATATATATATATATATATATATATATATATATATATATATATATATATATGTGTCTGTAATCGCTCTAGCGGTCACAGTTTTCATTTTATCGGAATGAAATTTGGTATTTGAGGCGCTTTTGTTATTCAAAAGGTCAAGTTCATTAATGGATAAAATCGGACAAGGGGAAAGGGGGGTTTAAAGGGAGGGGTAAACAGTAAATTTGACATATCTTCCTTAATATTCGAAAAATCGTAAAATTTATAAGAATTAAAGTTGTCGATACTAAGTCGTACTATAATTTTGGTTCTTATCATTTTTTCTGTTACACTAATATTTATAGAAATATTGACGGTTTAAGATTATTAAACAGTCAATTATTAGCGAATTTCCTGAAAGGAAATAGATATCGATCCTACCTAGTAGATATCAAAAATCACCATCTGTAAAATTTATATATATATATCAATGGACATATATATATATATATATATATATATATATATATATATATATATATACATATATATATATATATATATATATATATATATATATATATATATATATATATGTGTCTGTCATCACTCTAGCGGTCACAGTTTTCATTTTATCGGAATGAGATTTGGTATTTGAGGCGCTTTTGGTATTCAAAAGGTCAAGTTCGTTAATGGGTAAAATCGGATAAGGGAAAAGGGGGGTTTAGAGGGAGGGGGAAACACAAAAATCGACATATCTCCTTTAATATTTGAAAAATCGAAAAATTTATAAGAAGTAATGTTGTAGGTACTAAGTTTTACTGTAATTTTGTTTCTTATCATTTTTTCTGTTACACTAATATTGACTGTTTGAAGATTGAAAATTAAATTCCTTAATATCTCTGTACACATTAAAGTTTGAGTAAAAATGATAATGTGATGAATTGTAGCGAATAAAATTTTCTACAACTTTTTGCCTTACACTTTTTTCGAATGTTCTAATATTATTATATATATTTACTATCTCTGTACACATTAGAGCTACGCAAAAATGATAAGGTGTTGAATTGTAGCAAACTTGATTTCCTACAACTTTATTCCTTACGTATTTTTCGATTGTTCTAATATTAAGAGAGATATTTTATATTTTGTGTTTTCTTCTTCCTTTATACCCCTTTTCCCCTTGATGTATGCCATTTATTAATAAAATAGGCCATGCAAATACTAAAATCATATACGACATTTCATTTCGATCAGACTAAAATTGTGACCGCTAGAAAGTGATTTATGTATTCTAAGGAAATTCGCTAAGTTGAAGCAGCTTCTGCGTAACGAATATTTTTGTTCGTATACCCTTTCTTTATATGAAATATTGCGTGCGTGTTCTAGAATTAAAAAAATGCAACTTCGAGTACGTGAATTGTTTACTTTTTATAAAAATTAATGCAAACGTTCGACTTGAAATGGCATTCAAATCTATTAAGTTTATCTTTTTAAAACAAATATATTTTTAATTTCAACTTTTCGTCCCATATGGGAAGTTGTTATGGACCGATTTGGGCATTCACGAACTTAGTCCCGCTTTTTAAATAATACATGTGTATCTACATTCACGCACTGATATACTATTCAGTATGTACAGACTATTTATAAGTTGGCTCTGTTATTTGTTACATTAATTGCTTATATTGATTTTTTATATTTCAGTTATCAGACAACGATTCCAAAGTGAAAAGTGAAAATTTCAAAGCGATATCGTTTTTAACTTTGAACAAGAACGTTTCTGGTACTCTGTATTGTGAAGCAAATAATACAGATGGAAAGAATTCAGATTTAAAAGAAGTTTCCGTTACCGGTAAGTTAGAAAATTACTTCCTTAATGTACACGCCTACCTCCAAAGTTCACATCTCCATCCACCATATAGCTGGTAAATACTTTATAGCTGGTAAAAAATTATGCATATATTTAAACTCATATATATAAAGCATATTTTGACAAAATGGAAACCCGACTTCAAAAATCAAATATTCTATAACAAAAAATGCACTAAAAAGTAAAAAAATAATTGCATATTCTTGTGTCAATTTTAGTTCACCTAAGCAAAAAATTTTAAATATATGTGTACAATTATTGTTATTTTTGGAGGCGGTGTCAGCATAGAGAAAGTCACATAAAATTTGGACACCGCCTCCAAAAATAACAATAATTGTACATATATATTTAAAAATTTTTGCTTAGGTGAACTAAAATTGACACAAGAATATGCAATTATTTTTTTACTTTTTAGTGCATTTTTTGTTATAGAATATTTGATTTTTGAAGTCGGGTTTCCATTTTGTCAAAATATGCTTTATTTCTCGCTTTTAAGTGGCTTTGAAGTCCTATAACTGATTTTATTTGTCAAAATATGGGTAACTAATTTTTAGTGCATTTTTTTATAACACATTTTTTTTTAACCGTGTTTTTTTTTTTTTTTTTTAATTTTACGGCAGTTTTTTATAACAGATTTTCAGTTTTTTTTACATGCATTTTGTTTTTTTTTTGTAAAAATTTTTTTTTTGGGGTCGGTTTTTTTTTGTAAAAAATTTTTTTGAAGTCGGTTTTTAAAAAAATTTTTTATTTTCCCATTATGAATGAGTATACCCTTTCAAAAAAAAAAATTATCAGAAATCGGTTATCACATATAAAATGAGGGTTTTCCTCGATTTCCCTGGGACTCCCTCATCAGAATGCGATTTGGTGGCAATGGGACCAATGGGAAGCCAAACCCTTTAAAACAAACAAAAAAAATTCAAAATCGGTTCAAAAATGACGGAGTTCTGAGGTAACACACATAAAAAAAAAATATAAAAAAAATACAGATGAATTGAGAACCATCCTCCTTTTTGAAGTCGGGTTAAAAATGATTTAAAATTAAATCTGTGTATGGCCTAAAGTGGAACTCTAGTGGAACTTCTCGAACTTTTAGTTACATATTGACAATTTTCAAAAAATTGGATTCCCTGTTTGTAAAACTAAGAATAAGCAAACGAGGAATGAAAAATTTTGACATTAAAAGTCATATATTTAATACTACATATATGTTAAAAGTACACTAAATTGAATCAACTCGTTGTGCTCGCAAGGGTCCCCCCTTTGACCCCCGAGGCGCCTGTTGGCCTTCGATCTGCGTCACAGAAAATAACATTACATGAATTTAAAAAAAAAGTTAAATTTTGTGGGATTGATTTTTTTGTGAGGGATTTTTGGGGGATATTTTTTTGGGATAAATTTTTGAGGGGCAAAATTTTTCTCCTTGGGAATTATTTGGGGGTAATTTAGAGGGTGGTTTTCAGAGGGTTCATTTTTCGGAGGAGGTGGGTTTAGATGGGGGTTTGGGATACTGCGCATATATAGGTCTCACATTACCATTTTCGAGGGATAGTGATGAAAGAATTAACTTTTTCGAATTAACCTCCTAATTTGCAGTTATTCTGCGTTTGCGTTGAATGCAAAAAAATGCATCTTTCCATCATATAAAGTAGTGAATGGGTGGTTTTTGAGTGCGATTTTTCCATTTTCAAGGGGGTGGCGATGAAAAAATTAAAGTTTATCGAATAATTCTCACCAAATATGAAAAACCCCAACTTTCTAGCATGCATAGAAGTTAAAAGGGCAGCTTAGGGGGTGCTTTTCCCATTTTTTAGTGGGTAGCGATGAAAACTTTTAAGTTTTTCGAATTACCTTTTAAATTTGTAGCTATTTAACGTCGAATGCAAAAAACTGCATCTTTCTAGCATGTAAAGAAGAAAAGGGCTGGTTTTGGTAGTGTTTTGCAATTTGCGAAGGGTTGCGATGGAATAATTTACGTTTTTAAAATAATCCTGTAATTTTGAACCTGTTCCAAATCGAATGAAAAAAACCCAATCTTTCTAACATGAATAGAAGTGAAAAGGCCAGTTTTAGGGGTATTTTTCCCATTTTCGGGAGGTTGCGATGTAGGTAATGAAATTTTTCTGTTAATTTATAAACTATTCTGTTAATTTGTCTTTATTTCGGGTCGATTTGTGAAAATCCCATCTTTCTAGCATGTATAGAACTTTAAAACGTGATTTTTTACTATTTTTCGGGGGGTTGCAATGAAAAAATTGAAGTTTTCCGTCGGTTTTAAGCTCTTTTCAGGGCTGTGATGTGCAAAACCGATCACCATTCTGCTCCTGGTGCACATTGGGTGACTCTAATATCAACGGTATTCAAATCAGCCAAAAAAATTTGTTCATCAATGACATGAGCGTTACCCAATGAGGAGGAGCGTTACCAAAATCGATTATTTTCAAGTTTAAAACCTTAATATTCATAAGATAGTTCTTTCCCTACAGTCCAGTCAAAAACTTTTTGCTTACTACATGTTATACGTACACTCTCATTCAATATATTTGAACCAGTAAATCACATTCTAAGCGTATATGTTACTGAATATAAGTATAATATTACATACATAAACTCTTGATTGTTTCCACTGGATCATTTTTTATAAACGAGAGTGCACATGGTATACGTACCTACAGAACTAAGATGGTAAGTCCAGTTTTTTCAACGTACTATACACATGCGCATTCACACATATTATATTCACATATATTGTCTAATATATGCTGTATTATACCACTTCCATTAAAAAGAACCGTCTAATTATGTTATTTATTTTAATTTTTTATTAAAACTAAGAATAATTTTTTGTAATTGTTCTAAATATATTCTTCTGCAATATACTAGTTCAGAGGTGGGCATGGGTTGCTCATTTGAGTAACTGTGCACTCCATAAGCTGAGAGAGAGTAAGCAAGAGTGGTATCTTTGAAGTAAGACAGGACGATGTTTCAATACAGAGTGCTTCCCAATTATTGCCAAATAATTTATTTGATTTTATATGTTTCATATGTGAAAATCCCGATTCACATAGATAAGAAGATGCGAAACAACTACTAAGTTTTTTATTTATTTATTTTCAATAATTCCGGATATTCAAACGAAGAGGGGTATTCCGCGACGATTTCCCTAATACGTTTTGTGCTTGTGTTCGTGGCTCCTAATAAATTATAATTTGTTGGAAAGGTAATCATTTCGTTTAATAATGCGCAATCATTGGAATCCGGAAAAAATTTGAGAAAAATTTCTATTAAAGCGGGAATTTTAAATTTTCTCTTAAAAGGGGTCACTAAAAAATCACTCATTGCATTTATATTTTCAAAATCTTTAAATCGATTATTAAATTGTACAATTACCGTTTCACTAAAATCACTGCTTTTATATTTTTTGAAAAATGAAATTTGCAAAAAATAATTTTCACTAGCACGAATAGTACTTTTCACTTTTTTAATTCAAAGTAGACTAACTCGAAGAAACTCAGTCAGGTTGAGTAAGCTAACATAAAATTCCCACTTTATGTAAAATTTATCCATTGAGAAATCAGTAACAAATTACCCCCAGCCGTATCATTGGCTTGTTAATTGTATCTATACCTCCTACGAAATAATTAAATCAGGTAAATAATTGTTCTCGAAATAATTAAGTTCTCCCATGTGTAATAGTTTAGGTTTTTAATTTTGCGATCATTCGGTAAAGGTTCAATAGATTTATATAACATTTATATTTTATTCATACACAAATATATTAAAAGGGTACATTTTATGCCCCAAATTACCAGCCCAGAATTCCAGAGTTTGTATTCAGTGTATCGTATGTAACCCTTTTTTATGTATGACCATAAAAAAGGGTTGGTATTATTATATTTTTTTCAGAAAATGGTTTAATTAAAAAAAAATCTCTCTTCCTACCTCTCACTCAGAGCTGAACGCAATCAACCTTCGCCCACCTATCATCTACTAGTTTTTCGTCAAAACGGTAGTATTCTTTCAAGGAAAAAAAGTCATTTTCCCACACTTCTTCCATGCCACATGTACAAAAATTCTCATTTTGAATTGCAATTATCTCATGTTAGATGAAATTTCAATTTCAATTGTCAAATTTCAACACAAATTTCAACACCGTGTGCATCATGCATTAAATGACTTACTCGAAGTCTTAATACAAAATTTTCACACAAAACATGAGTATTTTTTCCCGTAAAATACAAATTTGCAATAAAAATCATAGGTTTCCATTTAAAAATCAAAATTGAGCTCCATGTGTCCTTGAAAATTGGTTTCAAGGATAAAGACAAGGTCACAGTTATTTGACCCGCTAGAAACCTTAAAACTTATGCCTGAAACATTTATCACTATCTTACTTAATTCTCGAGATATTGGCCTGGGGAAATTAAATGTGAACACACGATATATACTGAACAAATATTCAACTGCATAAATTGGGACAGAATCAACCCTTGCAATGCGTCATAAGAAATTAAAATGCGGGCTGATATATGGATTAAAAATTTCGGAAGGTGATCATTTATTGCACGCTTGGTGTTTAGCGAAATTGAATTAAATGAAATTTTAAATAAATGTGGTCTCTTACATGTTTTTCATAAAGTCAATACTTGCTGAAATAAAGAAGTAAGTTTGGTTACAGACCTTTGTACTCAAAAAACTGAAAAGAATAGGGAATATGCATGAAATTTTTTTTCACTTGAATTGAAGCATGTTTACTTGACAAATATCAAGGTAAAATTACTTTTTAAATAACTTTAAAAATAAGCGAGATATGAATGATTGAAATTCCCGATTAGACAAAGAGGGTGATAGCCCTCTTGATATGTTATGTGACGTCATATTACACTTTCACCATTTAAAATACACGTAAAACTCCGTTTTTAGTATTTTTCAAGAAAGCGACAGATAATAATCTTTAAAAGCTTATAGCTGTCTTGATATTTGTCGGATTTTAATTTCGTTTTTAAATATTATTACAGTATTAACAGTATTTTCATATTCTGAAAATAAATGTGAAAAAAAATTTGCATGCATATTCCCTATTACATTTATAAGGTAACAATAATTCAGTAGATAGATAGATAGAGTGCAAAGGCTGCCCTGGACGGGCTACACTTCGACCATAAGGTCCATTGTGATGCCTAACAATGTGAGGATGTGAGTGGAGTGGAAGGAATTTTTGTGTAGAGACTAGGAATGGTAGATTATACGGCTGCAACCGACCCTGATAGAAACTATGTCGATATTCATCTGGAGTTCGTGAAGGAATCTGTAGAAAACTTTCTCAAGCATAACCGGTAACTTCGTTCTTGTCCACACGCCGACAGTTTAGTCAATTAACCGTCCCTTTTTTTCTTAATAATGGACAAACTGTCGAAGTCGGGATTTGAACCCATAACCTCCCAATTTCCAAGTAGGCATACTGCGCAGACATAACGCCTTAGACCGCTCGACCACTTGGACTGGTATAATTCAGTAACTGAAATAGTGAGAAAAAACTATTTTCATTGCACTATTTTCTTTCTAACTGTCCACAGATATTCCTGGCGACGATGTAACTTTTAATGCCTGGAAAGACAGAGATATGGTATATGCTGGTGAATCAATTGTTCTTTACTGTGGCGCATCGAAGAATAACTTTTCTGGATCGCTAGAATGGTACATAAATGGTCGCAAAAATCCACTAACATTAAATGACGGTAAGAGTACAAAGATTATTGGTACCCTATCCATAATAACTCTTAAATAGGCCTCTTAAATAAAATTTCAATTCGACCCAATTCGTAGATCGTTAATTTTAGTTATCTTCCCTCCTATTATCGAACTGTAATTGTCTGTTTGTTTGTTCAAGCGGCACGCAAAAACTACTGAACCGATTTTAAAGAAGCTGTTTTTGTTTAAAAGTTTATGATTCAATTATTCCAATGTTAAGAGGATATACCAAATGTTGGGTTTTCTTCTTCCTCTTTTCCTTTGTCCGATTTGCAATTGTTATTAACTTTAACAAGATGTATCTCGAAAACGAAGCTAGACAACATCAAAAGTTAACATGAACTTTTCTTCTTATTTTTGGTAGATCTCTCGCCTATTTAATTTTCCGGATAAAAATTTGAGCCACCCTGTATATATTATATTCTCAAATAATAATTAATGAGAACTCTAGGATGAAATTTTATTCCACCCTGTATACAGTGTGTCTACTTAAGTTGGCTCCATATGGAAAACTTTTTTATTATAAGGTTTACGAAAAAAAATTAATCTTTATAAAAATCTCTGCTTCGAAAATATTATCATTCAGCTATTCACTTTTGACATCGAATGTACAGGGTGTCTAAAACTTGAAAAAGTTTGATAAGAATGCTTTTACCACTTCAATTTTAAATTAAATTTTGTATATTTTTGTTCTAAATACAGACCATTTAGAACAGATAATAAGGGGAACGGTTCAAGGATACACTCTCGAGATATGTAGGAGTGTATTTAAAGAATTTTGTAAAAGATCAATTACATGTATGGAACGCGAAGGTAGATACGTTGAGGCAAAAACGAACTGAACATAACTGCTGTTACTTACGTCAACAATAATAATTGTATTTGTAATGTAATTTATGAAAAATAAATGTTCTGTATTAATTATTTTGTTACATATCATTCATTAAATGTTTCAAATCAGCAAATAAACATTTGAAGTACGATAACTGGTTGATTAGGATAACAGATGCCGTGTTTTATAAGTAGGATTTGCAAAATTTAATTTAAAATTGAAGTTGTCAAATTGAAGTTGACATTTCAAAACTAAAACAAAATTTTAATAAAATAATTTTAGTTTATTTTAACCAACTCAAAAAAAAGAAGGAGGAGATTCTATGTTCGAGTGTTAAGTAATGTAACAACTAATTGACTTACATGTTTGAATACCCAGTATATACTTGGGTTGTAAATCAATGATTGAATTGTTAACAATTCTGCGTATTCGAAATATTAACAATTCTTTCCGAGGAACATTGTATTTGCCCCAATGTTAGAATTTCGTAAAAATATCTTCAAATGTCCATCGATCCTACCTAGATGTTAAAAATGACTATCGCTAAAATTTGTATATATGTATATATATATATATATATATATATATATATATATGTATATATATCAACATATATGTATATATATATATATATATACATATATATATATATATAAGTATATATATATACAGTTTTTTTTAAATGTCTGTGGACTCCGATTGGAATGAAATTTGGTATTTGAGGCGCTTTCGGTATTCTAAATATCAAGTTCGTTAATGGGTAAAATCGGACGAGGGGAAAGGGGGTTTAGAGGGAGGGAGAAACACAAAATTTGACTATCTCCCTTAATATTTGAAAAATCGAAAAATTTATTAGGAGTTAAGTAGTAGGTACTAAATTTTACTGTTATTTTGTTTCTTATCATTTTTCTGTTACACTAATATTTACAGATATATTTACTATTAGAGATTGAAAGTTAAAATTCTAAATATCTCTGTTCACATTAGAGTTTGAGAAAAATGATTAAGTAATGAACAGTAGCAAACTTGATTTTCTACAACTTTACTCCTTATATATTTTTCGATTATTCTAATATTAAGAGAGATATTTAATATTTTGTGTTTGTTTGACACAAATGCATGACATATATTTTATTATAACAAATTTTGATTGTCGTTTTCATAGTAACTATAAACTATAATCGTTATACATCGTTCTATTTTGGCTATTAATAAATTTAATTTTTGCAAATACTAAAGTCATTGCAGATATTATGTTTCATTTTGATCACACTAAAATGATGACCGTTAGAGAGTGATTTATGTATTCTAAGGAAATTCGCTAAGTAGTGCTAAGTTGAGTGTGTTTTTGATGACTTTAGAAATCAGGGTGAATTTTTGAAGAAATTTTTATACCCCTTATGAAATTTTGATACAGGGCCCACTCAACGCTAGCTACGCACTGTTTGTATTTATTACATAAAAACCTATAATAATTAGGTCAAATTGAAATTTTATTAGACACAACGAATACAACGACCTATGAAATAAGCGAAAATAATGTTTTTTATCAATCAATTGGGCAGGTTTACAAATTGTTAACATTTCTACCGATTATTCTTATCAGAAAAATATTAAAATAGCGAATGCAACCAAAGGTTACAACGGACTTTACCGCTGCAAAGATGGTTTAAAGCACTCAAGTTTAGTTGTGTTAACCATTCTTGACTCAAAACCGCCAGTGATAATTGAAAGCAATTTACAAGGCGACGTGATAAAAGTAGATGTTGGAAAAGACTTTCGATTCTATTGTCGAGGTAGAGGAATTCCACAAGTAACAATTATTTGGAAGAAGGTACATTGATTTAAAATTATTGAAAAATAAATTAATGCTCTTATAGTTTTATTAAATATCTATGAATTTTAGAATGATAAGCTTTGGGTACCGGATTCAAAATTAATCAAAATATCTGCAGACAATCAAACAGTGGATTTCGCAGCTACAATAAACGAGGACGGAGGTAGATACTCATGTGAGGTATCAAATCGCATAGGGAGACACGTAAATAGTGCAGTACTTAAAATAAACGGTACGTATGCTCTTTTGATCCCAAGTTTAAATAGAAATCAGAGAGTGTATATTTTACAGTAATTCCTGAAAGAACTTGGGCAACAATAATCATTGTTACAACTATTTTCATCACAATTCTTATAATTGCATTTACATTATTCTTCATCAGATTACAAGACGAGAAGGTATATATTCCAAGTTTTATTTATCATTTCAAAGTTGATTACTTTAAATTTATTTTGGCTCGTGATTCTAGCGTCGAATTGCTGAGTTACAGAACGTAGGTTTGGATCATTTTGACGTTGGTAATGTAGAAAGCATTAATCCAAATATAGCTATTGGTGAACAAGCGGATTTATTACCTTATAATAATGAATGGGAATTTCCACGAGAGAAATTGAAATTAGGGATAGTATTAGGATCCGGGGAGTTTGGAATTGTAATGAAAGCGGAAGCACATGGTATTACTGCAGGAGAAGAAAGCACAACAGTGGCAGTTAAAATGATCAAAAAAAATGCAGACATTACACATGTTAAAGCTCTGGTGTCTGAATTGAAAATAATGTGTCATCTCGGGTGCCACGTTAATGTTGCCAATTTATTAGGTGCTTGCACCAAAAATTTGGTGAGCAAACGAGAATTATATCTAATTGTAGAGTATTGCCGATTTGGGAGTTTGCTATATTATTTACAACAACATCGTGGAGATTTTATCAATCAAATTGATCCTTCTACAGGGGACATTAATGGACGTAAGTGTATTATTTTCAAATCCTTAAGGTGCGTTAAGTGTAAATTTTCGCAAATTTTTTAGAAATTGTTAATGCGTTAAGTAACAGTACAACTGATCAAGTTTCTAATTACAACTATATGGGTCCTCTTCGCTCGCAAGATTTGTTGTGTTGGGCTTTTCAAATAGCCAGAGGCATGAAGTATTTGGTATCTCGCCGTGTTTTGCATGGCGATTTAGCAGCACGAAATGTTTTAGTTGCAGATCATAATGTAGTTAAAATCTGTGACTTCGGACTAGCAAAAAGTATACACAACGATCCAAATTACGTTCGAAACAATAAGGTAAGGAATACAACCAAATTTTTATAACCGACTAGAAGAATGTACATTTAAAACTTACCTTTTCAGTGTCCTTTACCGGTTAAATGGATGGCCATAGAATCAATTCGTGATCGAATATTTTCGGTTCAATCAGATATTTGGTCGTATGGAGTGGTTTTATGGGAACTGTTTTCTTTGGGCCAGGCACCATATTCAGAAATTATATCCTTTGAAAATTTTTTTCAGCAACTTGATGATGGCTATCGTTTAAATAAACCTGATTTTGCAACCGCAAAATTGTAAGTTTATAAACTTGTTTCGACTGTGTTTTATGTAAACTCATATTTTACCAAATCTGACTTGTTTGTAGGCATCAAATGATGTTACGATGCTGGCAAAAAGATCCAAAAAATCGACCTTTATTTGATGAGTTGGCTAATGAAGTAGGAAGGATGCTCAGTGACGGCGTTCGTGAAGTAAGTTTTATATAATCTAGCTGCAATATTTGATAAGGGACTTTTAATAGTGTGAAGTAACCTCTGTATTATATATACATGAACCTTACGTTATGTCCAGTTTTGACTTGTTTTTTACTAACATTTTAACTGATTTGATTGCAGCACTACATCAACTTGAATGATCCGTACTTGGCAATGAATAATGTTAAAAGTAAACAGCGTAGCGATTACTTTACAATGCTGAGTCTACCAGTTTATGAGAACTTTTCTTCATCCACTCCATATATAAATCAGTTTACAACGGCGACACAACCCGAAGCATGTGATGGAGACAATCCAAGTAGCTCAACAACTGAATATTTATCTATGCGGCCAGAATCATTTGATAATAATTTAAATCACTGGAAAAAGACTGAAAAGTCGCCTAGAGATGCGACCTTACCTGAAATGATACCAATGTTGAGTTTAAATGTTGCAAGTAGTAGAAAATCTGACAATGAGACTGATACTGAAATCATGACACCCGATTTCAAGAATATTAGTATGAATAGTTTTCTGAATCCTACGTATGAAATTTCAAATGGATGAACGTTCATCCAGTTGTAATATGATATGTCGGATTCAGGAAACTGTTCACACTAATATTTTTAAATCGGGTCTCGTGATTTCTGTGTCAGATTTTGTACAACATGCAACATTTAAACTCAACATTGCTTTGATTATCCTGCATAACTGTAGTATGAAAATATACAGATTCATAAAGACAATCACACAGTCACTGTTTGTCCTCATGTATACTTGGGACTCTTTGTCCTCATGTATATAAGGAACCAGTGTCAGCTATTTAGACCATAGGTAGGCAACGTTTGACTTCACTCAGCTCTGAGTGAGAGGTAGGAAGAGAGATAGAGTAAATACAGGGTACCTACCAATTATTATTATTATACTTTTTTTTAAATAAAACATTTTTTGAAAAAAAAAAAATAATACCAACTCTTTTTTATGGTGACTATTATACCAAGTATACAATACATACATACAATGCATTGAATACATATTCTGGAATTTTGGGCTGATAATTTGGAGCATAAAATGTTCCTTTTTAATATATTTGTGTATGAATAAAATATAAATGTTATATAAATTATAAAATATATATCTTTTGATCATTTACGTTTACCGCTTGACCGTTATAATAAAAGAGATAAATTTTTGCTTTTGAATAGAATTGAAAACTAGTTTAAATTTTTAGACGAGATAGCTGTAAATCGAGTAGAAGCAATTGACGATGACATGACAAGTCAATTAAATGAAGACAATGAACTCTTATTATTGCTATTCATTGCAGTTGGACGAATCGACCGATGCAACAATAACTGCGCAAATGTTAATTTACATTCGTATGGTTTTCGATGGTTTATTTGTTAAAGAAGAACTCTTTGCAATGATTTCCTTAAATCGCGAAACGACCACCGAAAATCTCTATGACGGAGTACTTGCACGAATAACATCGAAGTAATATAGTGGGTTGTAATAACGGTTTAATTGCACTTTTAAAAAAGTTCCTGAATTAAAAAATCTTTTATCATTTCATTGTATCATATATCAGCGAGCTTTATGTATGAAAAGCCTTTCAGTTACGTATATTGAAAATATTCTTAGCTATTCCTAAATTTATTGAATAAATTATTGGGCAATAATTGGTAGCACAACCTGTACTGAAACATCGTTCCGTCTTACTTCAAAACATACCTTTCATACTTACTCTCACTCAGCTTATGGAGCCCAGTGGCTCCGAAGAGTCATCCATGCCCATTTAGATGTGTGTGTCGTGTATTCAGCCGTATACTACAATAGGAAAGACATATAAGGTACAGGGTGTAGCAGGGTTTGTTGTAACCAGGGCATTTGATGACAACTCTATACCAAAACCAAAGACAAATTGAACATTGATTTTATGTCCAATTGCTATTGTCCATTGTCCAATTGAAATGCCCAATACTTCGTCCAGTAAGATGTTTAATTGTCCAATTAAAAATCAATAATTCGTCCAAGGTTAATTCGCTGATTGATAAGATAATTGATTATGGAATTAATCAAGTTAAATGAGAATAATTAACTTTTAAATTATAACAAATGACTTTTTATTGTTTAAAATAATATTTACAGTCGAAACAGGCTATACCGATATCGTTTACAACCACGGATCAATTAAATCGACTAAATGGAAAGGTTCGATTAGGTTAGGTTAGATTGGCTGTCCTGGGGTTAGGACACTTGGACCATAGGGTCCGTTGTTTACTCTATGAACCATTTGGGGCTGTTTAAGAACAGCAAGAGTGCTTTGACGTTAACGGACCTAAGATCGGAGAGGTCATTAAAGAAAGGCTGACTCACATGAGTCCATCTCCTCATGACAATGTCCCGGCAGAATCTTTATATAAACACCTATATGAACATACCGCCCATAACAACATCGGATAAAGCGGCGAACGTTTATCGAAATTCATCGGCTATAACGACCAAACGTCACATTTTTCAGTAAAACAAAACATTATTTTGAACCTTATTCTAATGAATTATACGAAGGATTATTTTGTTACCAGTCCAAGTAGCCGAGCGGTCTAAGGCGTTATGTCTGCGCAGTATGCATACTTGGAAACTGGGAGGTTATGGGTTCGAATCTAACTGGAATTTCGTTATTTTCAATATCTTCAATGGTTTATTCCACCTACGAAATTTCATTTTAATCGTTGTCTAGCGTCACTAAAATTGTATCCACTAAAGATTATACAAGTATATGGAAATATATATATATATATGTCCGTAGCCACTCTGATGGTCACAGGTCGTCATGTACACTCCCGTTCAATAAAATTGAACAGATCTGAACCAAATCAGTCTCTCACAATTTTAATTATTCTTGTAGTAAATGCTTTTGTTTACATAAATTGTTTACATAAATCAAAAATATAAAACTTCCATTTCTTTTTTCACATTTAAAAAATATACTACTTATCTTTGTTTATAAATAAATAATATACAGAGAGTGGCAAAAGTGAGGAGTTTCATGAAATGTAAGAAAAATTAACATTTCAGGTCTGTTCATTTATTTTTGTACGGGAGTGTACATTAACAAGTTAAAGCTACTTAAGATCTATTTCCAAAAGAGAAATGATGAATTTATTCTGAGGAAATTCAGTAAGTTGACGTAGCTTCTGCGTAACCACCTGTTTATTCCGAATAGATAGTAACTCTGTTCCCTAGCAAATTGGGCAGATGATTTCATCATTTCTCCAAAGAGTTTGCAAGCAACTTCGTTTACCAGTCTCAATTTTCCAAGTTATTCTCTCAGTCGTGTGAGAAACTCAATGCTCGGTGAGAAACCCCGTCAATAGTTATAATCGGTTTAAAAAAAATTAAATATTAGCTGACCCGACAGGCGTTGTCCTGTCCAAATTTCAAAAATCCCATAGAAAAAAATCGCACTTTTAGTTTTTTCGGGCAACTTTTCCAATTTTTATTTCCCTAAAAAACCTTATTCCAGCCGTTCTCAAGGGATGCGTTTATCAACGAAGAGCATTTAGTTTTTCTTTATATCGATAACTAGAATTTGATTGGGGACGTTGGAGAGGGGGTGGGTGCCACCAGAAAATAACAATATGATTATTTTGTCATAAAAACTTTTATTACAAATTAATATAAAAAATTAATGCTTAAATTATCTTTATCTAAGAGAAATACAAGATCATGAATACTCGTATATATTTTTAATATATTTTTGTTTTGTTATATACATCTTTCTTTATCATGACCAAATCGCATTTAATCAATATGATCTATTACAGGGATGTCAAAGATACGGCACGCGATCGCAATGTGTGACAGACAGAAGAATCATGACTTCACTCGATTCCTCTACGGAAGTTTTAAAATGCGCACACTTCAAAATTTATAAGTAATTTCAAGGGCAGCGCGTGTCTAGACACGCGAGAGAGGTAGACAGTAACGCCATCTCTTAGCAACAAGCGGAAATACCACGAAGGCTAGAATCTTCCATGCGCTTCGAGTCTAGACTAGAACCTTCCTTATTGATATAAAAGGAGTGCGTCAGCACGACGTTAGTCAGTTGAGTCGAGTAATCGAAGCGATACGGTCGGAGAAAGATTTTAGTTAATTTAGTTGTACTGCGACATAGTGATTGTGAAGTCCAGTGATTGTGAAGGTATTGTGCATTTGTTTGTGTCGTGCGCATGCGATATCCATAATTGTTGTGTCGAGATCCATAATTGTTACGATTTTGGCATAATGTCACAAAAACGTAAAGTTGATAGTGAGTGCAGAGTTTTTCATAATAACTTTGATATGATTTTTAACAACCGTATATTATATACTATATAATTAAGTAAATAAAATGTTATAATAATTCAGTACATTTTTTTTTATTTGACTCTGGCCCGTCTACACATTCTAAATTTAATATATGGCCCTCTGCAAAATTGAGTTTGACACCCCTGATCTATTACATTTTAAAAACACCTCCAAGGCTAAGAAATATGCATGTCAACAGTAGAAATAACAACATTTCTTAACAAAAAATTCTAATAAAAAAAAGAAAATACCAAATAGTGTCATAATGTTCCGAAAATAATCATACAGGCGGACACTCAGGCTGACATCTGGAAATTAATTAATTAAAACATCCACCAAATTTTACTACGTTCAATATGTTCAAACATTACAAACTCTGTTTTTTAACTTAATAATACTTTTTTATATTTTAAACACACAGGCTATTCAAATATGCCATTAAGGAAGTTGTGATTTATTGAGAATGCAGATAGCAGCACGTTAATTATAACAAACTTTATAAAAATAAAATTCATACAAACAAAATTTGATATTCATTGCTAATTAAGACTCAAAGAAATTGTAAATTAAAAATAATAAATTAATTTCGTTCTATTATAATTAATTTATATTTTATTTGATTTTACTAATATCATTTTCATGGTATGAAGCATGGATACTACACAAGGATACCGAACTCCATGTAAACAAATAATTGGCAAAAAAAAGATGTCACTAGTGTCACTTCTATGCCGGAAACAGTGGTGAGAGTATAAAACGCGAGTTTTAATTGAAAAACATTAGGCATTTATAGTATTATAAAAATTATTTGCTGCCAAAGTATTTTTTCAATAAAATACTTTTTTTACTAAATGATAATTAATTTCAATTTTTCAATATGGAATTAGTTGAAACAAATTGCATACTTCGAAAGAAATCACTACGAAATAAAACTGGTTACGGATTGAAACTGCGGTACGGCTTGTAGTACGGATGACCAACTAGCGACGCTAGTGGCATAAAAAGTAAATATTACTATTACCATTTCGTTGCACATATTTCGTTGTCAATTCTCCCGTTTGAGTTCAGTATCCTTGTGTAGTATCCATGATATGAAGTCTGGTAATGTTGTAAGATCAACATACCGAATTTACAGTTGGTACAAGTTGAAGTGTGTTTGTTTGTGTGTTTTTTAATGTTTACATATTTTATCGAACTCATTTCATTGACATAATTATCATACACAGTGTGCATTTTAAAAACAATGTTGTATATGTTTATACTACAATTCATTTTTTTTTTGGAGTTTCCTCCTTAAGAATCGATTTTCATATAAGGCGTCCGGTATTGAAAAAAATATGAAGAGTGAAATTTAGTGATCGAATGACCTTGTTACGTTTTTTAGATTTATATATACATATAAGCGTCTATTTACCAATACTGACAATAGCCTGGCAGACTAATGTATCCAGTTGATGTTCAACTCACTCACTTTGTTCCTAACAACACTACTTGCCTCGTGATGCTAATATATGTATATATATATAGGCATATATTCTCCAAAACTGACAATAGCCTGACATACTAATGTACCTAGTCAATGTTCGAAATTCGAACAAAACCGAAAAAAAATTTTAATTCAAGAAAATTTATAGAAAAACAGGTTTTTCTAGCTCCAATATGATATGGGTCTTTTTTTTAGTCCAGTATATCTTTTTTTCTGTGCCTGTTCAAAGACAATCGTTCTTAAGGAGTAAACTCCATGCGTCGGAGCTGACACACACACTTTTTTTTAAGCTGTACAGGTGATTTTTATGGCGTTTGGCACATGTCCCACTAACTTTACGTCTATATGTAAATAAAATTTTGTAATAGTACCGACGCGCTGTTGAAAGTCGTTTGAACTTACATACTAGTATATGTATGATGACAAGTATATGTGTGATATGTTGTGTGACGAATGGGAACACTGACGACAACGAACGCTGTATTCAACAACGCGCAGGAGTACAAACATATTTTTTTTACATATATAATTTTCTATATAGTTCTTTTCGCGCAGGTATCCGATCAGCTGATATAGTTTGGAATTACCTTAAATGTTTATTTTCCTTAACGTCCTCAACGTCCTTAAACATACTGTTTTGGATGAAGCTAAATCAATATGAATATTTTTATTCTAAAAAATTAACTTTTTATCTCTCGAAATTTCGAATAATTGTAAACTGGAGCATAATGTAGTTTTGAAATTTACACAACAACTTTAACCATTTTATTTTTTTGTTTATTAGTAATTTCATTTTGGATTTCTAAAAGTGTTTTACCTTTAGTTTCGAACACATAAAATATGGTAAAGATTATACCACAAAGCATTGCTATACAACATATCCAAAAGGTTACAAACATATCAAAAGCTTCCGAAATAACAGAAAATAACTTTGTCACAGAAAATCCCGCAATGGAACCATACATTGTACCAACTGTCGCAGCGGTACCTTTTAAATTTGTGGGAAATAGTTCACTTAAGAAAATGTACGATAACGTACCAACACCAATTGGTTGCGCGGTCATGAAAAACATTATTGATACTAATGGTAACCAACTAATGGAACTAACATCACATTCAATATAATTTTGTAAAAAGAAATATAATCCAATAGAAAATAATGCTATTGCTGTTCCAGTACAAGAAGTAAGTAATAGTGGTTTTCGACCAAATCGGTCCAGAAAATATGATGAAAAAAATCCCGAAAATAATTCAACAGTTCCGCATACAATAGCTGCAATTGAAGCGGGAATAAAAGAATCGGTTTCCTCGAAAATGTTTTGCATATATGCTTGTATTGGTCCAATACCACTGAAATGTTGCATCGTTTTTACACCTGTAATGGAAGATACAATTTTTATGATTACTTATCTATACAAACAAAAATTTTAGGCACAATCAAGGAAAATCTACGATAAAGAAAATTTGTGAGATGAAAACTATGCCGATTAGTCCACAGTACAGCACGGTTTTTTTTAATGATTAGTACCAGGCTAAATTTCTGTCAGTAGTTTCCTTTCGGCGAGACGCCCAACTTTTTTCTCGCGAAAACTCTCGATGATAGTGACTAGCGAAGCGCGTAAGAGAGTAGCTTCTTTGTTTGAGAAGGGTTTAGAGAGAGAGTGGGGAAAATAAAAAATTTGAATGTCTATCTTAATATTAATAAAATAGAAAAATTTTTAGTAAATTAATTTTACTACAATTCATTATCCGAACATATTTTCTAATATTAATAATATTATAACTCTAATACTTACAGAAATATTTGCAACTAGCAATCCCCCGAGTTAAATTTAAATAAAAAAAAATTAAAAAATAAATTATTTAAAAAAAAGGTCCATCTCCTTCCACCCGGATTTGAACCAACGACCTATAGATATCTATATCTATTAAATATATTTTTTCTTCCGACTTAAAAATATCAACATTTAAGGTTAACTAAGAATTGTAGCGTAATACTACAATAGCTTATAGCCTTCCTCATGAATGCGGCTATCATACACAAAAAGAATTTTTCAAATTGGACTGGCAGTTCTAGAGATTAACGTGTTCAAACAATCAAATTTAAACTGCCCTTATACTAAATTATTTGCTTAACTGTTGAATTGAAAATTATTTATTAATATCGTCAGTTTACGAAGTTACAATACAATACGTCTTAGAATCTATAGTACCTAGCCTAAGCTTTACCTATAATACATCATCTTATTAAATCTATAAACATTTTACATCGTTTCATAAATGGAAAAATCTTATATAAAAAAGCCATTGATAACTTAACTGTTGAACAGGAATTACCTATCTCAATTAAATTTCAGTTTAATTTACTACTTATACAAACGACTTCAACACACCACTTGTGAGAGGATAAAAAAATTTATATACAAGTAACACGTTGCAATATAGTGAATATAGTACATAATACACATACAGTATTTATTTTTCAACAACCGATTGTGTTGTAATACTTACATTTTTAAACTCGTGATATCTTTCGAATGGAATGTTCGAATTGAATAATTGAAAAAGTTATATAAAGATATTAAAGCAGTTTTAAATATGAAGTAATTTATTTTGGTAAGGATTAATACCAAGGGACAAATAAAGAGCCTTTTCTAGCGCCGGCATTTCAATTAAATTTTTAAAATAAAAGAACACTTATTGTGACATAACTATAATCGCTAGACATATGTTGTCACGAAACTTTTTGTAGATAATGATGTGTTCTGCAAATTCCTATCACATTATTTTGTTCTATCATCAATAGTTTACGCAGCGCACGTGATGTAAGGAATTTTTTAGGTCAATTTTCACACCTCAGGTTACATTATTGGAGTTTTAGTAAGGATCCCTAAATTTTTTGAAAATATAATATAGCCTATGCCACCCGAGGATAGTGTAGCTTCCCAACGGTGAAATAATTTTTTAAATCGGTCCAGTAGTTTTGGAGCCTATTCAATGTAAACACACAAACAAACAATCAAATCTTTCCTCTTTATAATATTTGTATAGATTTATAAAAAATACATTAAATCATTAATTTCTCTCTTAATATTAGTCAAATGAAAAAATTTGTTATTATTAAAGTTATAGTAAATCAATTTTACTACAATTTACTATCATATTTGCTGTAACTCTAATATTTGCAGAAATATTTGCAATTTAAAAACAATACCCATAATAATTAATATTACAAAGGCATCACCGTGGTTACTTGATATTTTTGATGAATTTAAATAAATATCCCAAAAATGTTCCATATTTTCGGGATATTCCATATTTTGTGTTTTCTTTTCTTCTAAACGTCCCTTACCCTTAATCGATTCTATTCATTAACGAACTTGGCCTTTGAAATACCAAAGAACAGTCCAGCAACCATACACAACAGACACATTAAAGAGTACCCCCACTATTTTTATTTCTTTACTAAGCATATTGTGTATAGTTATTATAGTAAATAATATTTAACATTGATTCTCTATTACCAATGCTTTCCAACACATACGGTATAAACAAAAAGGAATAAGTCAATTAGTCAAACTTACCAAGGAGGAGAATCATAGCTCTGCGACTCATTGGTTGTTGAAATAATTCCATGACTGATGTTTTGTTTTCCATTTCAGTGTCAACACCCCGTTTCATTGTATCTAATTCCGTTTCGAGTTGTTTTTCGTCAGTCAAACCACGAAACATTAATAAACATTTCATAGCTTCATCTCTTCGACCTTGTCTTAATCTGTAATAGGGTGTTTCGGGCATCCAATAAAATGTTACAGTAAATAATAGCGGAATAGTTATTAAAATCATAACGAATGTGTTATACGATACGTATGGACCAACACACATGGAAAATAGTACGCCACTATGATGCATGATCATTATCAAACCAGCAACACGACCTCGAATATCGGCCTCGCATATTTCGCCAATGTACAAAGAACAAATCTGTTAATTAACGATAAGAAAACAATCATTTAGTTATAAATACTAAGAATATAATGCGTATATAACCTGGTGTGAACATCATACCTTCATATACAGACTAAAATGTTTTAGGCGAAAACGTCAAACCAGAGCCCACACCTGGTGTGATAGATTCTTGCACAATTGTCAATAATTTAATAAATATATAAAGATGCATGTGGCGAATACTCTTTGTGTAGCTGACTCACTGACTCATTGATCTATACAAGGCTAATCTGTTTCTAGGAATGTTAAAAGATGCGATCTTTTGCATTCGACGCGGAATAACTTCAAACTTACGGGAAAAATTATAAGACTTTAATTTTCCCAACCTAGCCTATCCAAAAAATGGGAAATGTTTTCTTTCTAGGACGAGGAGCTAAGGCCGAAGGTCATACTTGAAGTCAAGTGGGCTCGCTCTTCCCCCTTGCAAGAAAGAAGAGTCCCTCCTAAATAAAGTTCCAATTTCAGTAGAGCTTTTTCATAACGACCAACTGAAATACTCTTCAGTAAAACAAAACATTATTTTGAACCTTATTTTAATGAAATAAGGCTTAATAAGGATTATTTTGTGTATTATTAGCTATGCACTTTCTCCCACTCCTCCCGACCGTCTTGCGTGCTCTGTGCCATTTGACCTTGCATGAATTACGACTAATTAAGTTATAAGTGCGAATAGCAACAGTCAATAGGTCATACATATCGCTTTGATTTGATTTTGTTCGCGTGTTTTTATGTCACCATGTAAAAAAAGAGGAAAGTGTTTAATATTGAAAAATCACACATTATATGGAGATTAGAAAATGGTGAGTCAAATGGGGATATTGCAAAGCTATGTAACATCTGTCACTCTACAATATCAACACGATTTGAAAGAATAAGGACAAAATAAAAGATCTTTTTGAAAACAATTATTTGAATTTTTAATTACAAAAATTAAATAACTTCAAAATATGTCTATTATTACACTTGACAAAGTGGAACGTAATATAGCGAACACAGGTCAAAACCAATTAGTTAACGAATTGAAATAATGCATCTGTTTTATACCATTTCATAAAGGTGTGTTTGGCTTCGGTAGTATGTTGACAAATATTTGCTTAGCTAAGCAAAATGACGTTGAGTATTTATATTGGCAAATATTCGCTTAGCTAAGTAGTATGACAATGTTGATATTGACCTCAATTGGATATAAACAAATGGTTGTGCATGATAAATAAATAAATAAGTAAGTCGTTTGACTATTCATTTATTTAGGATGCCATACCAGAGTATATGACTTATATATATAAATCTGTCCACAGCCACTCTAGCAGTCACAGGTTGCCATGAACATTAATAAGATAAAAGTTGATTATGTTCTATTTCCTAAAGAGAAGTGATGTATTTATTCTGAGGATAGTCGCTAAGTTACTTAATTAATTAATAAATTATATGAGCTTTAAGAGAACCTCTATCCAAAGAAATGGTTGTTTTGTTGAAATCAAAAAGAAACTGTTGTTTTGTTTAATTGAAAAAATATCAAACCATCTACATATTAATTTTAAATTTGTATTTTGAGGCACGAATAGAATCATTGGCCACAGAATAGAATCAACTATAATAATGAATATTTGGGAAAGTTGATTAAACTTTCTCAAAGTAAGTTAAACTTACAGCACATCCTATGGCACTACCACCACCGGCAATCAGTCTGGCAGCAAATACAGTGTAACAACTGTATGAAAAATATGTTACTATCCATGCCACTAAAAAAATTGGTCCAGATAGTAGTATCGTTAGCCGCCTTCCTATCAAATCAGCAAACGTTCCAGCAAATATACACCATGGTGCCGCACCTAACGAATACATCGATACAGCCCAGCCCCAATCACTATCCGTGCATTCAAATGGTGTTTCGTGATTTTTTAATTTAATTTGCACCGGAGACGCCCAGCCAGTCATATTTCCAGAAATAAACAATACCATCGTTGCTATAAATAAAGTATTATAAACTATCATAAACAAATTTATTTCGGCAGGGTAATTACGCGAGTGTACGGGAATCAAATCAAGGTTGGACTCGGAATTGCACAGAATTTCACATACAACTGACTAATGGTTGATTTCAACTTATTTACGAAACTAGTCAGGTGGCCGTGCTGTCAAAGGAACAGGGACGTTACGAGTTCGAGTTCCGTCGGTGGCGGTTTGTCAATAAGAATTAATGGGGTGGATAGTTGACTAAGCTATCAGCGTATGGACAAGAACGAAGCGACCAGCTATGCTTGTGTAGGTTTTCTGCAGTTTTCCTTCACCTACTCCAGATGGATATCGAAAGAGTTCCTATCAAATTCGGCTGTAGGCGCTCAACCTACCAATTCCTAGTCTGCATACAAATTCCTTGTCCTCCACTCAAAACTTATCCAATTCATTTACGAATTGTACACTTATATATTCGCCTTGTCACTTATATATTCGTTGCACACTTATATATTCGTCTTAGACCCTCCCAGCACATAAATAGAAGAATTATTTTTTCTATATTTTGACAGTTCAACGTCAATGTTTTTATAATTTAAATGTATTGACACATAATTAATTTCCAAAATTTTGTTAATACAGGCATTTTTATAGGAACTATAAACTATATTAACATGACATCTATCCATATAAAGAAATCGGGAATAAACTTTATCTATGTATAAGTTTGTTGTATTGATAGTTATTAAGAATAATTTTTTTGGACCCAGCACATAGTTCTAAGTATATAAAAGAAAAGTTCTAAATATAAGAGAAAATATAAAAGAAAAATATTTAAGAGAAAATATTTTTCTCTTTGAAGAAAGGAGTTTTTTTATTGCAAAAAGAAAATAACAAGATCGAATTTATAAAAAAATATGTTTTAAAAAAACAATATTTTCTATTTGGTGCAAAAGTACTGTTCTAAAATAGTCCAGGACCATAAAAAACGTAGAGATTTCAAGGCAGTTTAAAATTACGATTTGTTCGATTATCATCAAGTTTTAAAATTAGTAAAAACAAGTAAACATTGGCATCAGTTTAAAAGTAAAATTAATTCAAATTCTTTTTTTTAATAAATCAAATAAACTTCAGGTTTTAATTTCATAAAGTTTTTGTTTTAATTAATTTTTTTTCCAAAAGTGCGTGTTGTCCAATTGACATATATTTAGTAGACTTTTACTAATATTTTGTGTGTGTGTGTGTGTGTGTGTCGAGTATCGGAATCTGTTGTAGGTTCTACAGCGTTCCTTTTGAAGGCTAAAGAGAGCCAATATACCGCGGCAAGTTAGAGACACGAAATCTGGTAGTTCGTATATTAATGATAAACAAGAAATATATGTTTCAGAGTTATTAAAAATTGAATTCTTAAGACGGTGAAAGTTTGTATTGAGGTTCCGTTTTATTTATATATATATATATATATATATATATATATATATATATATATGTATATATATATATATACATATATATATACATACATATATATATATATATGTATATATATATATATATATGTATATATATATATATATATATATATATATATATACATATATATATATATATGTATGTATATATATATGTATATATATATATATATATATATATATATATATATATATATATACATACATATATATATATATATATATATATACATATAAATTTTAACGAAATTCCCACATTGGTAAAAAATCTTATTAGAAAAAAAACCTACATTACCGACATAATTTTACAAATTTTCAATTTAGGGCGTTTCGGTTTAATTTTAGGGACTTTTGAGTCACTCAAACAAACATCCTATTGCTTGAAAAACAGGTAAAATGTTTTCATCCAATGTATTGAATATTGATGTGAACTTACGTGCACATGTGCTTATAATACCAAAACGAACGATATTTTCAAGAGTAACGTAAGCGTTTATAAGACAAAACGAATGCCAATATATTACGTTTATAAGCGTGAGCATTGAAAGCGTGTAAGCGCCCAAAACGAATACATCCATTGAAATATACTTGAAGCACTTACCTAAGAAACCAGCTATGTACTGATTACGTTTATGTGGAGTTTCTAATACAAATGTCAGTCGTGATATAACCGATACTTTTTTCGTTTTCTCTGCCATTATGTTGTAACAAAATTAATTCGAAACAGAACAAAACTATTCGTTTTTACAGTGAACCAAGTCTTATAACAATTGGTAGATTGGTATATATGAACAATCAAATCTAATTATTAATTTGGAAGCGATTCATGCCATTTATGCTGTTGATTTTTTTTTATCAAAACATTATTAATTTTTGCTGTTGTCATCCACTATTTTTAAATTGAATGTGCAAACTGTATTGTTTTGAATGGAACTTTTAATGTAATATAACAATTAATGGATACCTGCATTATCTTGAATTTAATTCGATACTAATTATTTACAAAACAATGCTGTCCACTTGAATGAAATAAGATTACATTCTTTATTGATTGATTTGGAATAGATAAATCATTTTCTATGTTACTAGAGTGGTACATTGTGCAATTTCATAATATTCATTTCTTCAAATACAGGGTGTACCGTAAGTAGTCGAGTTCCATAAGAGGGTAGGTAAAGATGACGATTTTGGAACGAAAAGTTCTGAGACATTTTTTTATTAGACGCACCGCACCGTTAATTAATTATTAATTAATTAAGGAAACTAGGTTGAAACCAAAGAATAGCTAGTATCTATGTAAAGCTCTAGTATCTATGTGTCTCAAAGCTATTATGCATTTGACACTGTCGCTCGTATCCACAGAAACAGAAAAGTAAAATTTACGTCGTGGGATCTTTGTTTTATGGAGGTGCATGTCTTGCGATTTTCTAAAAATTGATAATTCCAAAAATTTAATTATTGCATTATTAAAACAATTAATCCATAAAAGAATTTAATTAATGCACTTTTCAAGGAATTAATAACTTGAAAAATTTAAGCAATACATTTTTCTAAAAATTGATAATTAAATCAAAAATGAAATATCAAAAAAATGCACTTTTTGCAACTCTGGTTTCAACTTAGTTTCCTTAATTAATTAACGGTACGTCTAATAAAAAAATTCGTTACGCAGGAGCTGCTTAAACTTAACGAATTTCCTTAAAATACATAAATCACTTTCTAGCGGTCACAAATTTAGTCTGATCAAATGAAATGTATATGATTTTTGCAAGGCCAATTTTATTAATAAATGGCATACGTCAAGGGGAAATGGGGGCATAAAGAAAGAAGAAAACACAAAATATAAAATATCTCTCTTAATATTAGAACAATCGAAAAATGCGTAAGGAATAAAGTTGTCGAAAATCATGTTTGCTACAATTCATCACCTTATCATTCTTCTTCAAACTCTAATGTGTACAGAGATATTAAGGAATTTAATTTTCAATCTTAAACCGTTAATATTTCTGTAAATATTAGCGTAATAGAAAAAATGATCAGAAACAAAACTACAGTAAAATTTAGTACTTACAACTTTGCTTCTTATAATTTTTCGATTTTTCAAATAATAAGGGAGATATGTCAAATTTTGTGTTTCCCCCGCCCTTTAAACCCCCCTTTCCCCTTGTTCGATTTTACCCATTAATGAACTTGACCTTTTGAATACCAAAAGCGCCTCATTCCAATTAAATTCCAAGTTTCATTCCGATTAAATGAAAACTGTGACCCGCTAGAGTAATTACGGACACACATATATATATATATATATATATATATATATATATATATATATATATATATGTATATGCGGGTATATATGTACATATATATATATATATGTATATATATATATATATATATATATATATATATATATATATATATATATATATATGTCCATAGATATATTGACATATATCGGATCGATGGACATTTGATGAAATTTGTGCGAAATTTTGATTTCGGTGCGGGACCGTAGGTCCATTTCCTTTCAGGAAATTCGCAAAAAATGATAAATAACAAATAAAATAGAATGATTAAACTAATCAGATTCACAATTGTGACATAAATAATATGAATCACCGGCTGTACAAGCCTCATGGGCCCACACATTCTACAGCCACTGCATGGTATCCAATCGTCCCCGGTCTGCTAGTACCATAGCTTTCAACGCATACCAAACAAAAAACCTTTTCTTCATCTTCATCTGAAGATACTTTTGTTATGCCCGTTTCATCTACATTATAAATGGGCAAAATTTGACCCTGTTTAGGCAAAATGGGCAAAACTGAAACCCATCTTTGAAACCATAAACAATAGATAGAACAAAAATGTAAAGACAAAACATGTTCTTTTTTTAAAAATAATCAACTTTTGTTGTAAACTTTTTTGACATAAACTCAGGACATACCGGGTATTTAAGCAATTAACTATTATTTTCTCTTATTATACCTAGTATATATAAATATACAAGGTATATTAAGTTTAGTCTCGACTTTGTAACGCTTGAGGCCATTTTCGCATATCCGTCCGTCTGCCTGTCTGTCTTTGAAGCCGATAACTCAAAAACGAAAAGAGATAACGAGCTGAAATTTTTTGTGTGTGTTCTAGAGCAAAAAAGTAAGGTCAAGTTCGGTAATGGACAAAATCGGAACGTGTTTCCCCCTGCTATGAGGGGGGAAATATACGTCTTTGAAACCGTAAGAGATAGAAAAAAATTTGTTAACAAAGAATCTTCTTCTCTTTAAAATAAACAACTTTTGTTTAGAAGTTTTTTTTGTATACTCAATAGATTTGTCATAATTTCGGGTCAAATATTGCCCTCCCGGACAAACAAAACCAATATTTACACATAATTCATATCTTATAAACTTTGAATTTAAACAATTGTTCAAACATTGATATACAACTCAGTATATACTGGGTATTTAAACAAGTAACTCAGTTAGTTGTTACATTATTTGTTTTTATTTGATAATTCGTATAGAGCACATGTTTTTATTATTTCGTAAAATTTTTAATCTAAATGATTCCGAAAACAGAAGATAAAAAATATCAAAATTATCAATAATATACAAAAATGTGAGAAATTGATATCTTACTGAGGTTAACCTTAACTTATAAAGATAAGGTTTAAATTATTTTTCAAGGTTCTATTAATCTTACTTGTGATCTAATAGTTAAGGAGTTGGTGGCAATACGGATATACGATTAGTTCACTACTAATAAAGGATTAAATGATATGAAATTACATTTCAAATTTTGCCCCTTGTTTGTATTTTATAAATACGTATTTCGACTACAATGTAGTCATCATCAGTATGAATTTGCTAATCGTAACTATCTCTGGGATATGGATTCAGAGATATGTTGCTTGTTGCTAATTTGGTGCGTGTCTCACAATAATATTGAAAAGGAGGATTATTTGAGTTGACTGACAAACGGATTAGGTGTGTGAAGACCTCCACCTATTTATTGGCGGTATTCCTTTGTGACTATGCGGCTTTTGTTTTGTCATTAAAGCGAGGCAAAATCAGCAGAGCAATATTTAAAAAACAATTAATTATATTATATTTAATATCAAATTATTAAGCTAATTAAATACTAATTATATGCCCTAGTTAAAATTTCACTGCTCTTTGTTGTATCATGTAACCGCATTTCACGATGAAACTAGCAGAGCATGCGGTTACACGATACAACAAAGAGCAGTTACTTTTTAATTAAAGCATTTAATTAGCACTTAATTAGCAAAATAATTTGATATTAAATACAATATAATTAATTGATTTTTTAAACATTGCTCTGCTAGCTTATCATTAAGCTGGCAGAGCATGCGGTTACACGAAACAACAAAGAGCTGCTAATTTTTAATTAAAGCATTTAATTAGCATTTAATTAGCTTAATAATTTGATATTAAATACAATATAATTAATTGATTTTTTAAATATTGCTCTGCTGGTTAAGCAAGCAGAGCATACAAAAATTACACAGTACCACAAAGAGCATTTAATTCGAGCATTTAATTAGCATTTAATTAGCTTAATAATTAAATATTAAATACAATGTAATTAATTGATTTTTTAAATATTACTTTGCTAGCTTAACATTAAGCTAGCAGAGCACGCGGTAACACAATACAACAAAGAGCCTTTAATTTTTTATTAGGGCATCTAATTAGCATTTAAATATCGCCTAATTATGAGACAATTATAATTGTGTTCTGCTCAGGTTGCTCTGTTAGCTTAATGGACATTTTAAATTCCGATGTAGTATTACTGTTGTCAGCAGCTATATAAAAGATCTGGTAGTTTAGATTAATTTAAAAACTCGACTGGTTAATTTACGGCTTCATTCGCGTTACACACTATGTATATCGTCTTGTAGACCATTTCTTTCCTTTCAAAGGAATTCAGCAAAATGACATTAATAAATATTACATTAATAATACTAGAGTCAAATTAGCATTTTTCAGGCAGGTTGTTGGGAACTACAATTTTTTTTTAAAATCGATTCATTTTAACGTTCTTATTATGACCCTAATGTTTTACGTTCCGTCTCGTGACGGATCAGGGTCAAAATTGAATTTGTTTATAACAAAAAAGCGATTTTTCTTAATACCTTTTTTAAAACTAAAAATTTTAAAAATGACAAAGTAAATTATTAAATTTTATATAAAAAAAAAAGGAATGAGCTCATAAACATTAAAATCGGTTTATTAGAATTCGAGAAATAAATTCCAAAGGTTTGAAAAATGCAAAAAATTAAAATTAAAATAAAAAATCTAGAAATTATTTATTTTTTTTTAAATTATAGCAAAGTGTGTCGTTTATATATTAAAAATAATGTGCCGAATTTTAGCCCTTAAAAAAAATTAGGTCCCTGACAATTTATTTTAGCATGTCACCTACATTAATTCATGAAGCTGAAATTTGGCAGGTAAGTATAGATAGTAAACGTTCGCTAAAAAAGGAAGATATGGGGAGGGGGGGGGGGTGAATTTTGTATGAAACTTCTTATTATGTCGCCCGATTTGCTTTAAACTTTCCAGAAATATTGTTTTTAACAAATAATTAAAGTTTGCATATTTGTTTTTATTTAACTAACTAACTAAAGGGGGTTGAATTGGGTTGTAAAGATATGGAGAAATTGTCTTCATGAAGCTGAAATTTGGCAGGTAGGTAGAGTACATTACACTCAAATTCAAATGTAATGATGCTTAAATTCGTGTTAAAGGCGAAATTTTATAGAGATTTCATCTCATAATCTTTTATGCTAAAGAAGAATGTAAAATATTTCTATATATATCATGGTCATTAAATAATAAGACAAAATATTTCTTATTTATTTCGGCATTTTTCTCTGTATTAAAAGTACAAATACTTAGTTATCATGTATTTATAATAACTTGTCTTATTTTCTTTTTTTTTTCTTTTTTGAAATTTGTATAATATTGCTACGCCTACTATAATAAAAATAATTAATGAAGACCAACAGTTATATTTTAAGATCAATCGAAAGAGATAGATATACAACAATATAAACTTATAACAAAACTATTTTTTTGGTAATTAAAAAATCTAAAATAATACTCAGATATAGAGTAATATCATATATTCATCTTTATTTATTAATATTAAGTAATTCATAATATATAAACCAAATTTTATATACTTGTGAAGGTTTTCTGCAGTTTTCTTCACGAACTCCAGATGAGTATCAGCATAGTTCCTATCAAAGTCACCTGCAGCCGCACAATCTACCAATTTCTAGTCCACTCAGATCCTCACATCCTTAGGAATTACAATGGATCTAGTGGTCGAAGTGGGTCCCGTCCAGGACGCCTCTATAATCTATCTACATCCTTAAATAGGTTGGGGATTTACTGTTTCCTCAGGTCAGAAATATGTTTTTAAAATTCACTTGTGAATCTTTCGAGCCATTTCGACATCTACGTAATGATATTTTTTACCAAGTAAGCATCGAAAAACGAGTTCGTCACCAAGGTTTGTCTAATAAAAAATTACACAGCGCATTTAAATATAGTTCCTAGGCAAAAATCCCAACTCGATTATTCCATCTTTGACTTTCCAAATTATTTAGCGTCTGCAAAAATTTGATAGAGTTCCTGCTATACTTTGAAGGAATCATAGTTCTCGTGCAAGTTTTTAACGTTTCTTGGCGCTTATGTATGCCGTTAAGACATCCGGTTTGAAGTTATTTTTGTTTCATAAACATAGAGTTGTTTTACTTTTTTCTTAGTAGCCCATTGAGCCTTTAACAGTAGGATGCTGATTACAGTTCCAAACAGTATTATGTTGCTTGGAAAATTATTGTATGGATCTGTTTACGAGACCACGGTCCGCATTAAATAGAGATTATTACTAATGGCTCGCCGATGATTTATTTCCATATAACGTGGATCTTATATGCACCTCAATGCGCGTATTCTCTGTTAGACAGGTCCACTAGCCGAAGCAACAGGTTTTTTCTGTTTATGACCCAAAACATTTTGGATTTCTAAAAGTGTTTTGCCTTTAGTTTCGGGAATATAAAATATGGTAAAGATTATACCGCAAATCATTATTATAAAACAGAGCCAAAATGTTACGAACATATCAAGAGCTTCCGAAATAACAGAAAATAATTTTATTACGGCAGTTGCCGCAACTGATCCATACATTGTGCACACTATTACAGCTTTAATTTTTAAATTAGCCGGAAACAATTCACTTAAGAAAATGTATGATAACGATCCAACACCGATGGGTTGTGCAGTCATAAAAAACATTATTGAGACCAATGGTAACCAGCTGATGGCACTCACATCACATTCAATATAATTTTTTAAGAAGAAAAACAATCCAATCGAAAATAATGCTATGGCACAACCAGAAGTGGAAATAATTAATAACGGTTTGCGGCCAAATCTATCCACAAAGAAGGATGCAGAGAGTCCAGCTAATAATTGTACGATACCACATACAATACCGGCAATGGAAGCAGGTATAAAAGAATCCGCTTCTTTAAAAATGTTTTCCATGTATGACTGTATTGCGGCGACACCACTGAAATGATGAATTGTTTTGCAACCTGTTTTTTAAACTTTGAATTAGCTTCTTTTTTTTTTTGTAAAAAATTCATATATTACTTTTAGTAAAAAGACTTAAAATGTTTGATCATCAAATGCAAAATATGATTTGTTGGGCGAATCTATTTTAATTCCTTAGATAGATAGATACATCTTGGTCTAAAAAGTTTTGCACTTCGACCTTATGGTCCATTATGCTCCCCCTTCTACTTCAGTCCGACGAGACGCTTCTTCCATTCTTTGGCAATAGCCAAGACCTTGCTTATCAGGTCTTCCTGAAGGTTCATATATTCGAAGTGAGATGCACCGAATATCCTGTATCTGCTGTAACCTAGAGGTTCGCAGTCAAAGATAATGTGGCTAGATATTTCTTCCTCCTCGCCACACAATCTGCACACAATGGACCCGTTATGGAGTCCCACTGTGTGCAGATGCATCCGGAGGGGATACTGCTCGGTAATAAATCCGGTAACCTTCCGCCGTTGAATCCTGTTCAGCTTCAGTGCATCGAGAGACTGCCTTTTGGTTGCACTCTGAACCAGTATTTTCCCAAGCTCCTGCCGCAGTACTTTTTCCCAATGATCACAGTGTTTAGCATTTGACCACTCGTTGATCACCCGTTTACATGCAGCCCTTGGAATTCCTAAAATAGGCTCTAGGCCTATGAAGGGCATTCCGACTCCCTTCTTTGGTAAGGCATCCGCTTTTTCGTTTCCTTCGAAACCACTGTGACCCGGCACCCAGATCAATTTTACATTGTTCCGTTTTGCCAGCTCTAGCAGTTTTTCCAGACAATCCTTGACTACCCGTGAGGTGACCTCAGTTCTAGACAAGGCTTTCAGAGCAGCTTGACAGTCCGAAAGAACATACGTACATTAATTCCTTCAATTTTTTGTTTAAGTTCCATAAATTTGAATTTTTTTGTACATTAGCCACAGAAGTCCTGGTTATATTGGTCTTAGAAAATATGCTTCGAATATATGTTGTTACTATAATTATAATGAGCATTTTTCATTCGAAGCGTTTTTTCGAAAACCGAATGAACAAGCCACTTCTGTGGCCCATAGTACTCTTAGATATGGGTAATCAAAAAATTCCTAGTACTCCGTTGATACCATCGAGCAGCTCGTTTTATTCAAGATGGTATTTTCTATGAAAAAACCTAGGGAAACTAAAAAAAAGTTGTTATCGTCCTTATCCTTGATAAGATCAAATTTTGTGTTTAGGATAACCGACGAGCCTAATAGTTCTTGCCCCATCGTACAGAACGAAGCCTCGTCTTAATAACTTTGGTCCAGAAAATTCTCACTACCGTATATAAGATTGGGAGAATTACACAATTAGCGACGTATAAGTTGGAGTACGTCTTAAAGTGCTGGATTATATTGAAACAAAAGCTCGCATGCACGCAAACTTTTGAACTCTACCAGGCAAAGCATTCTTTACTGTTTAATCTAAACCATCTTCGTAGATCTATTTCTGTTCTTCTCTGTGTGTGAACAATTTTGCGTATCGGTAGTAAGCTTAGGACCCCACGCCTGGTGCCAAACGATACCATCACTCTATGGCCAGTCCAACACTGGAAACACAGAAGAACATAGTCAAATTGTAAAGGTTACCAATTTTACTACAGACTTCCAAAAACTTAACAGTTTAAAACAGGGTTGACACTAAAATTAGTTCAAGATGATCTTGTACCGCACATTTTAAGTCCCTTCTACTAAAAATAGAATTCAATCCTTTGTAGAACTTACCAATAACAATGAACATAGCTCTTCGACACACAGGTTGTTTAAACAATTCGATGACCGATGATTTATTTTCCATTTCAGTGTCAATACCACGTTTCATTGTTTCTAATTCCGTTTCGAGTTGTTTTTCGTCAGTTAAACTACGAAATTTCAATAAACATTTCATAGCTTCATCTATGCGACCTTGTTTTAATCTGTAATAGGGTGATTCGGGCATCCAATAAAATGTTACCAAAAATATAATCGGTATGGTCGATAGAATTATAACGAATGTGTTATACGATACGTATGGGCCAACACTCAATGAAAATAGTACACCACAATTATTCATGAACATTACAAAACTGCCAATACGACCTCGAATACCAGGCTCACATATTTCACCAATGTACAACGGTCCCACCTGTAATCATATTTATAACGGTAGTGTTTGGAACAACTGAGTTCTTGGTAAACTATCTTAGTTCAGTTACCAAGTATATTAAAGACGTTCCCAAGATAATCAGTTTTCATACGATTCTTCTGTAATTTTGAATATATGTAGTTAAAAGTATCTTCCACGCGTATAATTTTTTTTAATGGTCCTTACGGTACTAAATTTATAAATATTGACAGTTAAAATTTGTATGTTTATCATATAAAACTGACCCCGATTAATGTTGTCGCACACGTATTATTAAATATCAATAGTAATTTTCTTACGATTCTTTTAAAAAACTGAGAATAAGTAATTGAAGATATAACAAATATCTTTCTACAAAAATAACAAAAACAAGTGGTCGGTATTAGTTATCTTATAAATATTGTTTAAGTGCTCAACTTAAAAAAAAATTCCATTATGTTAACTACAATAGATCAAATAAAGTTCCAAAGATTGATATCCTTGCCATTGAATTCCCGGTCAGGTTTTGCAAATTCACAAACTTGACCTTACTTTGTAGCTTTAGAACACAATACAAAATTTCAGGTCTTTATCTGTTTTTCGTTTTTGAGATATCATGTCCACGGACAGACAGACGACCAGGCGAATAGACACACATACGTAAATGGACTAATTGGATCATGCTTTGAAGACCTATACCAATAATTTTGCTCTACGATCAATATTTTCAACCGTTACATGGTCGAGGCTATATATATAATATATCGTCCAGTATATAAGATATACAGACTGTTTTCAAAAGCATTTCTAATAGAGAATCAATGTTAAATAAATAAAATATTTTCTGTAAGACCATACGTACACATACATATTGAAACAGATTGTCTGGACTGGAATTTTGGGTGACCATATTATAGGACCATTCTTCATTGACGGAACTTTAGATTCTCAAAAATATTTGAGTTTGTTACGAAATAATATTTTGCCAACTGTAAGAGCTCTTCTTAATTTAGACCTGGAATCTGTATGGTTCCAACAAAATGGTTGCCCTGCACATAATGCCATGATAGTAAGGCTGTTACTGGAACAAACTTTCCAGGAACGTCTTGGAGTGGAACTCAAGTGACCAGCCAGATCGCCAGACCTATCTCCTAAGGACTTTTTTTTGTGGAGTTTTCTCAAAACACAAAACAAAATTTGCAACAAATATTTCTCCTCAAGTGCTAGAAAATACCCGGGTAGATTTCTACAATCGACTCGGATATTGTTTGTAAATAATGGAGGAATATTCGAACCGTTAGTTTAACATTTTTTTCTGTCGGAATTAGTTTTTTTTCCTTTTTGGGGTTTTAGAATACTATAGAATACGAATAGAATACTATCATTTATTTCCATACATTCCACATATAAATAATAAGGGATATTTAAAAAAGAATTGTCGATTGTTAGAAGTAATTCGAAGCTTAAGAAGGCAACAATGAACATATTTAATCCACTCTCATTACATGTTAATGCAGTACAAAACAGTTCAGCAAGCATACACAACAGACACACTAAAGAGTACCCCCACTATTTTTATTACTTTTCAAAGCATATTGTGAACAGTTGTTATAGTAAATAATATTTAACATTGATTCTCTATTAGCAATGCTTTCCAACACGCACGGTATACCGGGTATAATACATTTTGTTAGTGGGTTTTGAATCTGCCGATTGGAGATATATTGGCCTATTCCTAGATTAACTTTAAGGATTTAGAAATAAAATTTCTTTAAAAAAAATTCTTTTTTGCATATTTCTACTGTTATATTTTCAAACAGTTGAGAATGCGTGAATAACGTGAAACATGTCATTTTTGTTTAATTTAAAAAATAAAAACGCAAAAAATATTTTTTTTTTAAATTCGTTACACAGGAGCTGCTTCAACTTGCGAATTTCCTTAGAATACATAAATCACTCTCTAGCAGTCACAATTTTAGTTTAATCAAAATGAAATGTCGTTCTGATATGATTTTAGTATTTTAATGGCCAATTTTATTAATAAATGGCATAAATCAAGGGGAAAGGGGGGCAAAGAGAAAGAAGAAAACATAAAATATAAAATATCTCTCCTAATATTAGAACAATCGAAAAATGTATAAGGAGTAAAGTTGTAGAAAATCATGTTTGCTACAATTTACTATCCGATCATAGAACAGAGATATTTATAATTTTATCTTTCAATCTTTAATAGGGAATATGCATGCAAATTTTTTTTTCACATTTATTTTCAGAATATGAAAATACTGTAAATATTGTAATAATATTTAAAAACGAAATTAAAATCCGACAAATATCAAGGAAGCTATAAGCTTTTAAAGATTATTATCTGTCTCTTTCTTGCAAAAATACTAAAAACGGAGTTTTACGTGTATTTTAAATGGTGAAAGTGTAATATGACGTCACATAACATATCAAGAGGGCTATCACCCTCTTTGTCTAGTCGGGAATTTCAATCATTCATATCTCGCTTATTTTTAAAGTTATTTAAAAAGTAATTTTACCTTGATATTTGTCAAGTAAACATGCTTCAATTCAAGTGAAAAAAAATTTTCATGCATATTCCCTATTGTAAATATTTCTGTAAATATTAGTCTAATAGAAAAAATGATAAGAAACAAAATTATACTAAAACTAATTTACTACAACTTGACTTCTAATAAATTTTTCGATTTTTCGAATATTCAGGGAGATATGCCAAATTTTGTGTTTCGCCCTCCCTATAAACCCTCCCCCCCTTTTCCCTCGTCCGATTTTACCCATTTACGAATTTGACCGTTCAAATACCAAAGCGACTTCATATACCCAATTTAATTCCAATCAGATTAAAAATTTGAGAGCGATTACAGACATATATATATATATATATATATATATATATATATATATATATATATATATATATATATATATATATATATATATATGTGCATAGATATATATATATATAAATTTTACAAATGGTGATTTTCAACATCTACTAGGTAGGATCGATGGACATTTGAAGTCGGTACGGGACCAATAGCTCTATTTCCGTTCAGGAAATTTGCTAAAAAGAAATTTTATTTCTAAATCCTTAACAATGAATTTCTACAAATTGAGACTCGATACGATACATAGATTAACTTTCTTATACTTACAGACGCCGCTATAGACCCACCACCACCGGCAATCAATCGGGCAGCAAATAAACTGTAACAACTGTAGGAAAAATATGTTAATATCCATCCCACTAAAAAAAGAGGTCCAGCTAATAATAGCGTCAATCGTCGTCCCAATATATTAGCAAATAATCCAGCAAATAACGACCAGGGAAGGCTACCTAATGTGAAAAATGAAACAGCCCATCCCCAATCACCTTCCGTGCATTCAAATGGTGTTTCATGTTCTTGTAATTTTATTTGTACAGGTGAAGACCAACCAATGTTGGTTCCAGCAATAAACATCGTTATGGTTGCTAAAAACAAATTGTCCATATTATGTAATTAATTACAACACAATTCAAGAAAAATTTATAGTGCAACTAATAGGACAAAATTAAATTTCAAATTTTGCCCTAATTTCTAGACCATTTATTTGTATTTTATAAATACGTATTTCGACTACAATGTAGTCATCTTCAGTATGAATTAGCTAATCGTAACTATCTCTGGGATATGGAGTCGGAGATATGTTATTCGTTGCTAGTTTGGTGCTTGTCTCACAATGACATTAAAATAGTTTGGTCTTTTATATGATCTGCCTGAGGATATGATAATTGATAATTGGTATAGAGCACATGTTTTTATTATTTTGTAAAATTATTAATCTAAGTGATTCCGAAAACAGAAGATAAAAAATATCAAAATTATCGATAATATACAAAAATGTGAGAAATCGATATCTTACTGAGGTTAACCTTAACTTATAGAGATAAGATTTATACTATTTTTCAAGGTTCTATTAATCTTACTTGTGATCTAATAGTTAAGGAGTTGGTGGCAATACGGATATACGATTTGTTCACTACCAATAAAGGATTAAATGATATGAAATTACATTTCAAATTTTGCCCCTATTCCTAGAACATTTGTTTGTTTTTTTTAAATACATATTTCGACTACAATGTAGTCATCATCGTAACTATCTCTGGGATATGGTTTCAGAGATATGATGTTCGTTGCTAGTTTGGTGCTTGTCTCACAATGACATTAAAATAGTTTGGTCTTCTATATGATCTGTCTGAGGATATGATCTCACCTGAAGGATCATTTGAGTTGACTGACCAATTAAAGGATTAAGTGGGTGAAGAACCCCACCCCTTTATTGGCGGTATCCTTTTGTGACCATGCGCGTTGTTATTGTCACTACGGTAAGGGTGTTGCTAACCTTGATATTCAGGTATTAAATTTTGAAAATGGTTTAATTTTATTAAATCTTTTTATTATTCAAATATTTTATTATCGAATTATGAATTGGGCTATTGTGTAAATTCATTATCTGTTTTCTCAATTTGTGTATGTAGATATTTTCCTATGCATCTAATTCTGTGGGACTTTGTACCGATTTCAGTAGTTTTAAATTCGATTTTTCAATTTTGTGGTTTTCTCAATGACGTGCGCAGCTAAACACGATTTTTTGGTTCTCCTAAATTGAGCACATGAGCCAGAAGTTCTTCATACGATTAGCAAATTAATACTGATGATGACTATAATACAAATAATTGTTCTAGGAATTGGCAAAATCTTAAATTTAAGTTAAAAAAACCTAGAGTTCTCTTTGATTATCTTAATATTCTTTATAATAAGACAAAAAATTGGCTGAATTCAGAATGAATGAGAATAAGATGAAAATTTGTATAGACCTTTCTTTTGACATTCCAAACACTGGGTCAAAATTGTTACATAATCTCGTGTCTGCGTCATAATATATACAAGGGGGAAAGGTCGCGAAATTTGATTTTTTGTAAATATTTCGCTTGCTATTTGACGTATCGTGTTTAAACTAATTATAAAACTTGTAGAGCATAAATTTTTTTTAAATTTATGTCCTGGTCATTTTATTAGATAGATAGATTGTAGAGGCTGCCCTGGACGCGCTACACTTCGACCATAAGATCCATTGTGATGCCTAAGGATGTGAGGATGTGATTGGAGTGGAAGGAATTTTTGTGTGTAGACTAGGAATTGGTAGGTGGTGCGGCTGCAGCCGACTCTGATAAGAACTATGCCGATATTCATCTGGAGTTCGTGAAGGAAACTGCAGAAAATCTTCTCAATCATAGCCGGTTACTTCGTTCTTGTCCATACGCCGACAGTTTAGTTAATTAACCGCCCCCTTTATTTTTTTCTTCTTAACAATTGACAAACTGCCGATGTCGGGATTCGAACCCATAACCTCCCAAATCCAAGTAGACATAACGCCTCAGGCATAACGTCTTAGACCGCTCGGCTACTTGGACGGTTGGTCATTTTATTAATCCCTAATCGATATTATTGCGATATTGCGATATTATTGAAATGCATATGAAGGTCAGGCCATCAATGGAGGTTACATACATGTGCTATGTTTAAGAAAAGATGATCAAGAAATTATAGAAATGCTTGAAAAACATCTTGACTTGTAAAATGGACATCAAAAGTAATCTTCTTTTTTCCAAAAATTTAACAGCTAATTTTTGACAAATCTATTCGGTTATCGATAAATTGTTTAAAATAATAGCTGTTAGAATTTTTATAATGAACCTTTTAGCTTTAGCAATACAAAATTTCAGCTCCTAACCTCTTTTCGTTTTTCAATTACCGTGTCCATGAACAGACAGACAGCGGACATGCGGAAATGAACTAATTAGGTCATTTTAACATCTACATCAAAAATTTGTTTGTGCGATCAATATTTTCACCGTTACAAAGTCAGAATTAAACTTATAATACCTTGTATGCTATATAGTCCACAGTACAGCACGGCTTTATTTAATGATTAATAACAGGCTAAATTTTTGTCAGTAGCTTCGTTTCGACGAGATGCCCAACTTTTCTCTCGCGGAAATTCTCGATGTTAGTGTGACTAACGAAGTGCGTCAGAAAGTAACCTTTGTATGTTTGACGATAACAAAAATTTTATCAGTAACAGTTAATTTGTTTGTTAAATTGAGAGATAATGTAATAAAGACTTCAAAAAACTTGTGTCCTACAAAATGGATGGTGTGATAGGCAGGTCCCCCACCCCCAACATATTCAAATAACGGGGTAAAAATAGTTATTAGTAACCAGCTGATTTTTATGCTATTAACTAATAATGGTATGTATAATTTGATGGCCACCTTGTCCTACAAATTCAGTGGTTCAATTTTCCAGTCTTACGCTCTAAAAATATAAAATTTCCATTTATAAATTAGAAAAATATTTTCTTATTTCAACGTTTATACATATTGAAGGTCTCATTTCTTCAACCGTTAGTTCATAAACGACTGCTAATATTGTTTTTATCGTGAATACACTCAATCGCGACAAGTAACGGTTATTTAAGTAGCGCCAAGTAATAACTATGTACACCCCGTTATTGGAACATGTTGGGGTGGGGGACCTGGCTGTCAAACCATCCATTTTGTAGGACACAAGTTTTTTTGAAGTCTTTATTACATGATCTCTCAATTTAACTAACAAATTAACTGTTACTGATAATATATTTGTTATCGTCAAACAAACAAGTTATTTTCTTACGCGCTTCGTTAGTCACTATCATCGAAAATTTTTGCGTGAGTAAACTTAGGCGTCTCGTCGAAAGGAATCTACTGACAAAAATGTAGCCTGTTACTAATCATTAAAAAAAAACCGTGCTGTACTGTAGACTAATATATATAGGCTATAAAAATTTTTTATTCAAACAGTTATAACTTGGATAAACAAATAATTGAATAATTAATATATTTGTAACAGGTTAAGTTTAAATTTAACCAAACTCCGATCTTAAAATTGTGCCAGAAAATCAAACTGTCACACAATATACAGGGTGAGTTAAAAGTCATGGAGTTATTTGAAAGGGAATAAAATTCTAAGATGAAAAGTTCTTGGACATTTTTGCACCTGACCCCCCGATAATTAGATATTAATTAAATAAAGTAACCAATTAGAGAAATGCGTTAACGGAATATGAAATGGTGGGGAATAAACACAACGGCAGCATAGATCCGTGAGGGGAGGTAGCTCTCCCACCACTACCGTAGAGCAAATCAATCTTATGTGTTTCAAAACTGGTAGAGTTTACATAGTAGTTTTATGAATAATTTGAAGAAATGACAAATAAAAAAATTAAAAATGACGCAAATATGAGCCATTATTACTTTTGAAAATTCTCTGTCAGGCATTCTTAGAAAAATGAAACTTTTTTTTTCTTAATTAGAAAGGTTTAGCTAGCTAATATAGGAAAGATTATGGAACATTAAAACACAATAATTAAAACATTAAAACACAATAAAATTGAACCAAACTGAAATGTTAAATTTCTGACATTTCATAAAACTCCCCCCTTTTGTAACTCTCTAAATATTATTTATTTATAAACAAAGATAAGTAGTATATTTTTTAAATGTGAAAAAAGAAATGGAAGCTATATATTTTTTATATAAACATGTCAGTGATAGAGTAAGAATATGTAATGTAAATACATGTTAAGCGAATATATCTCCCTATTACGTATAAAAATTAAATAAAATGTTGTATCTGTCAAAAACATTTACTACAAGAATAATCAAAATTGTGAAAGACTGATTCGTTTCAGATCGGTTCAGAACGGGAGTGAATATGTGTAAAATAAAAATTATTTAATATACTTAATAGCTGCGTCAAAACAAAAAGTTTATTTCTATATCTATTTTTCCGGGCGCCAAGGTAGTGTAATCTCTGAAAATTGATGTACCCGAACGTCTGACATTTACAATAAGGTTTTCGAAACATTTTTTACTGATTACTTGCAGCTTTGCTATTCACCAAACATCTGAATTCCTTAAATTATATAACTTACCCAAAAAACCAGCTATATATTGATTGTGTTGATGTGGTGTCTCCAATACAAATGTTAGTCGCGATATTACAGACACCTTTTTTGTTTTTTCTCCCATTATTGTTACGTACAATTATTTTCAGAAATATCTCAATATTATTATACTAAACCAAATCAAAGAACAATGTGTTTTAAGTTATTATAAAATTTTTTTCTTTAACGCTATTGTTTTTATCAACAAAAAAGGACACAACTTCGCCGAATACTATCAATTTTCATAAAATTTAAAAAAAATATTACGTATTGTTTTAATTACATTTGATAATCGTTATTTATAAAAACTACTTGTACCTACAAAACAATGACGTCCACTTTAATAAAATCAGATTATATTCTTCATTTTTGCGTATACTACAGTAAAAATTCACTCTAAATTAGTACCAAAAACAAAACAATATAAAACTTCATCACGTAGAAGTTACGTAAACTAGCGAATTTTTTCAGAAAATGGAATAATAACATATATATTAAATCAAAGTTTGTGCAAAGTGACTAATCGAAGTGTGAAAAAATCATATATTTAATACAACTATGTTGCTAGTTCCCATAAGTGGAAGCGTGGCCAATGAAGTGAACCAGCAAATGTCTATTTCTGCCTCTTTTGTTTATTTTTAACGGTTGTGCGCAAGTGTATAAGTATGTAGAATCTCCCGTTCAATAAAATTGAACCGATCTGAATTTTTAATTTGGGTACATTTTGTAAAAGTCTACAATTGTTTTGGCGAGTGTACAAAGTTTTTTACTTTGAAATAATATATATGGATCCTATTTCAAATTTTATTTTTGAAAAAAATGTGTGTAGTCTAGGTAGTCGAGAAATCATTGGCAAATGATTATGCAAATTTCATCTCAATTATTTATAGCGAAATTGTTTAAATAATTCCAAATATTGTTGTTTTAGAACGGAATAAACTCTTTTCAAATTGTTTGCCTACATTCAAATTTAATAGATATTGTGAATTTTGTATAATAAAATTGATATAAATTTTTTGGTTTAAAAAATCCCAAATTTGACCATTTTCTACCCATTAATTATCTATCAAAATTTGGTACTGAAACGAAGGACTTTCAGATTCTATATTATATAGATCAACCCATAGTCGCGAATATTTTTTATGTTAATAACCATTTTTAAATTATTTGGCAATTCAATTTTTGGTTATTTTACATTTAAAAATGGGTATTCACAAAAAATTTTCTCATTAGTGATTATGGATTTCATTACAATTATATAACCTAGAATCTGAAAATTGTTCTACTATTGCATCATATATTTCGATGAATTTTGAATTATTCAAAAATGGTCAAGATTTTTAACAATAATAAAACTTTAAATTCTATTTTTGTTTTTTGAGACACAAAATACATGTAAAGTCAGTATTCTGTCTATCTCATAAATATAAAAATTAACAAATAGGTAATATTTGTGTTATAGATTTACTACTGTCGTCAACAAGATTATGGGATAAATTTTCAATCCAGATCGGTTCAATTTTATTGAACGGGAGTGTATGTATTATATATAATCAAATATTTGTATTAGTCTCAGCGGGTATTAATTGAAGCAGAAGCATATACGTCTGTACCGTAGTGTTTAAGTCACTCTTCCTAAGCAAACTAGCAATATAGTAGTATTAAATATATTGTAAAAATAATGATTTCATAATATTAAACGGAAGATGTGAGGGAGATAGTGTGGGGAGATTTACATACGTATATCGGAAAACGGGGAAAGTACCATAGATTTAGTGCCGATAAAGAAGGAAATATATGGGGATGAAATCAATATAGTAGTAGGAGAAAATGTAACGGACTCAAAACAGTTCCCAGTGGGAAATATATACAGCTTGTTTTTTAATTTTCACCTAATCTGGAAATAGTGTATGTGTATCTATCGCTGTCTATATGGAATATACTATGATATGGTTTGTTTTGTTACACATTAAAATCGGTGGCAGGTTTGATACGTTCTCACCACAGACATTTGCCCATATAGTTCTCAGTACATATTTGTATAGGTAGAGAAGATGTTGTATTATGTCCATCATCTATTAAAAAGGTTTTGCATGATTTACAACAATAGGGAATATGCAAGTGATTTAAATTTACTTGATTTTTTTACCCCCGATACTTAATGGTCTTGACATTACACCTAAACCATTATTTTCTCATTTAGTTTGTATTTAATTCCATAATATTTTTATTAAAAAGTGCAAAATAATCGAGCGAAATTCAAATTTGCGAAACGCTTCACCATTGGTTGAAGTGAAGCATGACGTCACATAACGTATTTTGAGATTTATCGGCGTCGATATTCATACTGCGCAAATCGTGTTTGAAAGAAAATTTGTTTTTATTTATATTTCTGTAGTGTTGTCCATTACCTAGTGCGATTTTGGTATCTAGTGACATTAGAAATTATCAAGAACATTGACTGAAAGTGGTTTTGTCAAAGCACAATCGTACAATCTACCAAAAATAGATGCTTTTATAATGACAGCATATTTTGTATCGAATCCAGATTTTACGTCCGCTGAGGTCAAATGAGTATAAGCTGCAAGATAATTATTGTAATACATGATATTTTGTAATTTACTAAATAGGTTTTCATGCATGCATTATTTACCTAAACATAACCTCAAATGTTGTTATAATAATAATAATAATACAATAATTTAATAATATAATAATTTAATACAATATACTTTCATTTAAGTAATCTTCACAAAAATGTAAACGCGATATTGGAGATACTTCATCTCTTCTCATAATCTTACGCCACTGTTTACGTATTTTTGCATCTCTTGGAACAGAAAACAAACAGTATCTGGTGTACTTATAGTAGTGTTTTTGCATCCCGGTACTAGACAATATCTGTAAAGTGTTTTTTTAGCTTTTTCCATTATCGAAATATCGATTAAAACTGAAAATCCTTAACTAATAACTGTCAATGCATACAGTAAACAACACTGAACATGTACTGTGACGTCATCCAAAGCGCGCGTAAAATGGGACCGTTCAAACAGGTCAAATTTAATCGGTATTTTATATATTATTTAAAAAATTAATTTAAACACTTTCAACAGTATTTATATTTTTTACTATGTTTATAACGAAGTCAAAAGTGAATTAAATAAAAAGAAAAAATTGATGCATATTCGCTATTGAAAATTATTTTTACAATATTTCTGATTATTTGTATGTGGAATGTTTGAAAATAAATGATATTATTCTGTTAACAGTATAACAGAAAGCAACAAACCACACAAATTAAAAGGGAAAGAATACCTATCCCAAATAAAGTAGAATTTTCATACAACCTAAATTGTTAAACCAACTGTTCGAATATTCATTATTTGCTAAACAATATCCTAGTCGATTGTAAAACTCTACTTCTCTTGTCGATTTTTAATCGTCAAGAAATAATGAACTACAAACTGCTATATCTCTCTCTTCATTTTTTTCGTGGGGGTTCATCGTCATTGTGGCATTCTTAACAACCAAATATACAACCCCATTTTTCGAAACAGCTAATCAAACGAGTAACTGCTCGAATGTTTGGCGATTGTCTATCTTTAAATGCCACAATGAATAAATTAACACTTTTTCTGGTATTGTGAAATATTTTATTGTTGAAATGCCGTAATAATCAAATATTTACAAAGCATCCAACATTATAATACAAAGTGTTATGCTTTGCACTGTGTTAGATCAGTCTTTAGTGGGGAGACGATTCCAGCTGAGTGCTGTTTGGGTGTAACAAAGAACGTTTTATCATGGCATAGACAATGATAGATGCACTACACAATGTTGCTATTGGGTCTATTTTAATTTACGTAGTGTATAAAAAATGATGAAGGCGTGGAACAGGTAGCGGAATGTGAGGAAACGTGGCAGGAAATAGAAAAGTTTAAGTGGGACGTAAAAAAACAGCAGGTATTTGAAAGTAGAATTGGCACAACAAAATGATGTAACTAAATCCTATGACATTCTGAAAAAGGCATTCTCATATGGATAGGAAATTCAATGAGAATAAAGCATAAACCAAATATGGAGATAAGAAGAAACAAATGGTTTGATCATGAATGTCTGGATGCTAAGAAGAATGTGAACATAATATTAAGAAAATTTAGAAGAACAGGAAAAATTGATCATTTGAATCAATTAAAAGAATACAGAAAAAAGTATAAGGATTTATGTAAAAGAAAAAAATAGAGTACAGAACGATAAATACAAATGCGACTACACCTCATGGATATTATTGAAACCAAGGCAGAAACAAAATTATGGCAAATTCTGAAAGGCATGACGAACAAAAAACAGAACGTAAAACTAATGAATATCCAAAGAAAACAATGGTTAGAATACTACGAAAAGTTATATAGAAAAAGACGTGAACAAAATCAAACGGGAAAGGAAATCTCTAAAAAAATCTGAAAACATAAAATCAATGTTTTACAAATGATTTAAAGACGGAAACATCATATTTTGGACTCTGCCAGAAGATTTATTCAGACTTTTTCAGAGAATTAGTTAAATAAAATATAACAACTCGCCCCGACGAGATTCGAACTCACGATCTCCTGTTTACTAGGCAGGCGCTTTAATAAACCAAGCCATGGCGCCGATATGCTTTCAACACTTTATACATAACAAATACTATTTCATTATGGGTAGTATGTTAACATAGATGTGTATATAGGGATTCGGACGGGACCTAGCCATTTAGTCGTAATAACCGATCCGTTGTTGTAAACGATGCCTATATAGCCAGTGTCGACTGTATTCCCGCAAGTTTTATTCATCCAATCAGAACTCTTGACCCTTCACCAGAGATCATTTTGCAGTTGATATATTGTTTCTGCAAAGGAAAATATTCTAGTTCCCAATGATCATGTGAAAACTGGTGTGATGTGTTCGGGTTTTATGTAAAATTTGGTGTTTCACGAGGCACGAGGCGAGGCGAGGTTTTGATATCACCTCGCCTCGCCTCGCTTTTTTAAATATCAACCATGCCTCGCCTCGGCCGAGGCAGAATATTGGCTAACCTCGCCTCGCCTCGGTTGGGTTAGCTATCATATTCGCCACGCCTCGGCCTCGGAGGGAAAATGTTTACTAACTTTGACTTATTTTGTATGAATGTACATAATATGATAAAAAAAACTTATATATATATATATATATATATATATATATATATATATATATATATATATATATATAATATATATATATATATATATATATATATATATATATATATATATATATATATATATATGTATATAACTTTTAGAGACGATGACTTTAGACATTTATTAGGTAGGATCGCTGGACATTTGAAAAAATATTTGCAAAATAATCTATCTATTGCTTCATGTTTTTTTGTAAAAATACATGTTACTATATTTTTTTTAAAAATTTACTTTTTGTAAATTTGCCTTGGCCGAGGCGAAGTTTTTGGTACAATATACGTCGCCTCTCCTCGGTTAGTAACGAGGATTAAAATTTTGAACCTCGCCTCGCCTCGCCTCGTGCCTCGTAACCGAGGGCCGAGGCGAGGCGAGGTTACCTCGTAGCCTCGGTGAAACACTAATAAAATTTGAAAAGGGAAGTTGGCTCGAATTTTTTTTTAAAATTCCCTACTGTTCAACACTCAAATACCTCTTTCCCCCCACCACTCATTAGGACTCCCCGAATTCTTAAGCTATATTTTAAATAGAATTTATAACCACAGTTTCGTTAATGTACCATTTTGTACGTTGTTCAGAACCACTTTTACTGTACGACTTATCAATCAATCTTATTATAAATATTTTGTTATACGAACATCAAGTGTTTTACGTTGATTGCGTCGTCTCCTATAGTATCCTATAGTATCCTATATATCTCGTATGTTGAGGACGAAAATCAAGCGGCATGATAAGATTATCGCGATCGGGATAATCTATAAGTATTTTGGAATTCGTACATTTATTCGAGAAATTACATAAAATAAACAAAAATTCTTACAAATCCTTTAATGGATTTTAAAGATTTATTGAACAGGAATTTAGTATAAAAAAATATTATAATATTATTATAATTAAAAATTTCGTTACGCAGGAGTTGCTTCAACTTAGCGAAGAATTTTTCCTTAGAATACATAAATCACTCTCAAGCGGTCTCAATTTTAGTCTGATCAAAAAGAAATGTCGTACATGACTTTAGTATTTGCAAGTTTATTAATAAATGACATACGTCGACGGGAATGGGTGGGGGGGGGGTGTATAAAGAAAGAAGAAAACACAAAATATAAAATATCCCTTAATATTAAAACAATCGAAAAATGCGTAAGGAATAAAGTTATAGAAAATCAAATTTGCTACAATTCATCACCTTATCATTTTTGTTCAAACTCTAATGTGTACAGAGATATTAAGGAATTTAATTTTCAATATTAAACAGTCAATATTTCTGTATTGACTGGAATTGATTATTTTGAATTTGGAAAGGACCTCACCTGCTTTATTTTTGTGTGTACCTTATTTTGACTGTTTTTGGTTGTGGCTTATATCATGTCTTTGGGTCTCGTTTTGTTATAATGTATTGTATCCTATTGGATGATGTAGAAACATGGGAGAATCTTAGAAGGAAGTGGAGGTGTGTGCTATATATACATATATATATATATATATATATATAGATTCTCCCATGTTTCTACAACATCCAATAGGATACAATACATTATAACAAAACGAGACCCAAAGACATGATATAAGCCACAACATATATATATGTCTAAAGTCATCGTCTCTAAAAGTTATATACATATATATATATATATATATATATATATATATATATATATATATATATATATATATATATATATAAGTTTTTTTTATCATATTATGTACATTCATACAAAATAAGTCAAAGTTAGTAAAAATTTTCCCTCTGAGGCCGAGGCGAGGCGAAGATGATAGCTAACCCAACCGAGGCGAGGCAAGGTTAGCCAATATTCTGCCTCGGCCGAGGCGAGGCGAGGATGATATTTAAAAAGGCGAGGCGAGGTGATACCAAAAGCTCGCCTCGCCTCGTGCCTCGTGAAACACTAAATTTTACATAAAACCCGAACACATCACACCAGTTTTCACATGATCATTGGGAACTAGAATATTTTCCTTTGCAGAAACAAGATATCAACTGCATAATGTTCTCAGGTGAAGGGTCAAGAGTTCTGATTGGGTGAATAAAACTTGCGGGAATACAGTCGAAACTGGCCATATCGGCATCGTTTACAACAACGGATCGGTTATTACGACTAAATGGCTAGGTCCCGTCCGAATCCCTATATACACACCTATGTTAACATACTGCCCATAACGAAATAGTATTTGTTATGTATAAAGTGTTGAAAACATAACGGCACCATCGCTTGGTTTGTTAAAGCCTAGTAAACAGGAAATCGTGAGTTCGAATCTTGCCGGGGCGAGTTGTTATATTTAATTTAATTAATTCTCTAAAAAACTCTGAATAAATCTTCTGGCAAAGTCCAAAATATGATGTTTCCTGTCTTTAGAGATATCCTTTCCCGTTTGATTTTGATCACGTCTTTTTCTATATAACTATTCGTAGTATTCTAACCATTGTTTTCTTTGGATATTCATTAGTTTTACGTTCTGATTTTTGTTCGTCATGCCATTCAGAATTTGCCATAATTTTGTTTCTGCCTTGTTTTCAATAATATCCATGAGTTGTAGTCGCATTTGTATTTATCGTTCTGTACTCTATTTTTTTCTTTTACATAAATCCTTATAATTTTTTCTGTATTCTATAAATTGATTCAAATGATCAATTTTTCCTGTTCTTCTAAATTTTCTTAATATTATGTTCACATTCTTCTTAGCATCCAGACATTCATGATCAAACCATTTGTTTCTTCTTATCTCCATATTTGGTTTATGCTTTATTCTCATTGAATTTCCTATCCATATGAGAATGCCTTTTTCAGAATGTCATAGGATTTAGTTACATCATTTTGTTGTGCCAATTCTACTTTCAAATACCTGCTGTTTTTTTACGTCCCACTTACACTTTTCTATTTCCTGCCACGTTTCCTCACATTCCGCTACCTGTTCCACGCCTTCATCATTTTTTATACACTACGTAAATTAAAATAGACCCAATAGCAACATTGTGTAGTGCATCTATCATTGTCTATGCCATGATAAAACGTTCTTTGTTACACCCAAACAGCACTCAGCTGGAATCGTCTCCCCACTAAAGACTGATCTTACACAGTGCAAAGCATAACACTTTGTATTATAATGTTGGATGCTTTGTACATATTTGATTATTACGGCATTTCAACAATAAAATATTTCATAATACCAGAAAAAGTGTTAATTTATTCATTGTGGCATTTGAAGATAGACAATCACCAAGCATTCGAACAGTTACTCGTTTGATTAGCTGTTTCGAAAAATGAGGTTGTATATCTGGTTGTTAAGAATGCCACAATGACGATGAACCCCCACGAAAAAAATGAAGAGAGAGATATAGCAGTTAATAGTTCATTATTTCTTGACGAGTAAAAATCGACAAGAGAAGTGGAGTTTTACAATCGACTTGGATATTGTTTAGCAAATAATGAATATTCGAACAGTTGGTTTAACAATTTAGGTTGTATGATTTATTATTTTTTTTAGGTTGATTATTTTGAATTTGGAAAGGACCTCACCTGCTTTATTTTTGTGTGTACCTTATTTTGACTATTTTTGGTTGTGGCTTATATCATGTCTTTGGGTCTCGTTTTGTTATAATGTATTGTATCCTAGTGGATGTTGTAGAAACATGGGAGAATCTTAGAAGGAAGTGGAGGTGTGTGCTAATATCCATTTGCTTCGACTCACCCGGTATACATATATATATATATATATATATATATATATATATATATAATATATATATTATGCTAGTACTATTATATATATATATATATAATTTACAGGGTTCATTGATAAATTAAACCAATCACACAGAGCGCACAGTGTAAGGAGGCGTGGCCTCAACAGTAGAGGGTGGCGCTTTACCTTTTAAAGGATGGCAGACGGTAAGAAACCCCGTCTCCTTACACTATGCGCTCTGTGATTGGTTGAATTTTTCAATGTTTAATTGATTGTATTTAATTGATATCTTAAAAAATAAACGTCAAAATGGAAAAACTTTATTAAACTTTTTTGTTTATATTTTGCAGCTCTACACCGTGGTATAGTTTTCTTGAATGAAATTAAGAATTTTGTAATTATAAATATACAGTTATTATTATTATTATTATTATTATTATATATACACTGTTTATATATATAAACATAGATAAATACAATAACCACAATAAATTAAAAAAATATTGTTGTAATGAAAATTATTAAATAATTTTTTTTGATCCAACACACATTTTAATTATGAAAGTAAAATATTACGAAAAATATTTAACAAAATAATATTTTTCTCCTTGCAAAAAGAAGGAGTTTTTTTGAAAGTACAAAAAGAAAATAATATAGCTCGATTTATTTTTTTTCTTAAACTAAGTTGGTTTTTAAGTCGAAAAATGATAATAAGATTAATTGTTGCTTTTGATTTAAAGTTTTTTCTATTTAAAAAAAAATCAAAAATTTAAATAAAATTATTACATTTAATTTTAATCAAAAGTCATACAAATTGAATGTTTTTCAAAATAACAGATCACAAATAAATAATTTTGTAAAAACAAGATAGTTTTTGTAAAACAAATAAACAGAAGTAAGCTAGCTTACAGTAATGAATGTATAATAAAATTTGTGTATAGATTTTGAGTTCACACTGGCCGTGTTCGTTAAGTCGCTAGTTGAATATCAACCAAGCGGGGTATGACTATGGGTCAAACCCAAGGAGAGGTATAATTTTTAATTAATTTTATATATAATCTGAACACTCCGACTACGTCCATGTTTGTTGATATACTAAAATATTCTAGAAGCCTCCATGCGAAAGTATATTGTCAACAAAAAAATATTTATTCAAAAAAACAATCATATTCTAGAACGACCCATGGCGGGTATATAAACCGTGACCAGTGTTGATTCAAATCAGTTTTAAATCGTGTCTGATGAGTTTTAAATCGATCATTGTGCGATTAGTATAAAAGTTGAAATCAAGTATTGTCTAATTAGTTCAAAGTAAATAATTGCTATTCAAACCAGATCAAAGTATAAGTTGGAATTTGTACAAGTAATTTGGTCAAGTAATTCAAAGTTTAACATTGTGTGAAAAAGAATTAAAATAATTGTTGAAAAAGAAATTGGATAATCATTTTTTTTTTAAAGCAATAAAATCAGGTTTTTTTTTTGTTTCGTAAAAACTTGTGTTTAATTCAATTTTTTTTTTCTTTTCTTTAAACAAAAACGTGCGTGTTGTTCCAATTACAAAATATTTAGTAATATCGTTTACTAATATATTTTTTTTTGTTTTTGTCGAGTATCGGAATCATTGCAGGATCGGGCAGCGCTCCTTTGAGGATAAAGAGAGCCAGGATACTGCGACAATATGACCACCATAATATGACCTACGACTATTCGGGGTCGATGTACTCTGGTTCAAAAGCATGTACTCTTATTCACATACACTTAATTTGTACGAGAAAACCCTCATACTGCTATTTTATAAACTAATTTTTAATAATCAGTTTTTTTAAACATAATTTCTTCTTAACCTGGTTTGACTTTTACTTAATATTCAGAAATATAAAGCTTATTAGAAAGGAATTTATAATAAACGTGTAACTATTGTGGCTAAAAACTACTGTGTCTGTTACTCGTTGCTAATTCCGCGACTGTTCCTCCACAGTGAATTAGCGACAATACATTTTGTATTGTGATATTTCTAAATGTATTCAACCACTTCAATCCCTTCAATCATTTCAATCTTTTGATTTTTCTGTTTATTACTAAAATCATTTTGGATGTCAATTAGTGTCTTCCCTTTGGTTTCGGGAATATATAATATTGTAAAGAATACACCACCAATCATTATAATACAACACAGCCAAAATATAACAAACATATCCAGAATCTCAGAAGTAATAGAAAATAATTTTGTAACGGTAGATGACAACAACGCACCATACATTGTAGTCACTATTGCGGCGGGACCTTTTACATTTGTGGAAAATATTTCACTTAAGAAAACATACGATAACACTCCAACACCAATTGGTTGTGCGCCCATGAAAAACATTATCGATACCAGTGGTAACCAATTCTTAATGGAGTTCACATCACATTCAACATAGTTCTGTAAAAAGAAATACAATCCAACAGAAAATAATGCCATTGCAGTGCCCGTAGATGAAACAAGTAATAACGGTTTACGGCCGAATCGATCTACAAGGCCGGATACAAAAAGTGACGAGAATAATTGTACCACAATGCATATAATAGCTGCAATGGAAGGTGATAGAAACGAATCAGTCTCCTTAAAAATGTTTTCCATAAATGATTGAATTGCTGTGACACCACTGAATTGTTGCATTGTTTTAACACCTAGAATGAAAAAAAAAATTCGTTACGCAGGAGCTGCGTCAACTTAGCGAATTTCCTTAGAATATAGATTTTAGATTTAGTGTGATCAAAATGAAATGTCATATCTGATATGATTTTAGTATTTGGAAAAATTTAATTTATTAATAACCAAAAAAAAAAACGGTATAACGATTATATTTTATACTTACTATGGAAGCAACAATCAAAATTGTTTACAATAAAATATATTTTATGTATTCGTGTCAAACAAATATAAAATATCTGTCTTAATATTAGAATAATCGAAAAATGTACAAGGAGTAAAGTTGTAGAAAATCAAGTTTAATACAATTCATCACCTTATCATTTTTCTCAAACTCTAATGTGAACAGAGATATTTAGAATTATAACTTTCAATCTTTAATTGTAAATATTTCTGTAAATATTAGTGTAACAGAAAAATGATAAGAAACAAAATTACAGTAAAACTTAGTACCTACAACTTAACTCCTGATAAATTTTTCGATTTTTCAAATATTAAGGGAGATAATCAAATTTTGTGTTTGCCCCTCCCTCTAAAGCCCCCTTTCCCCTCGTCCCAGTTTACCCATTAACGAAATTGACCAGAAGCCTTAGAATACCAAAAGCGCCTAAAATACCAAATTTCATTCCAATCGGAATAAAACTGTGGCCGCTAGAGAGTTCACAGGCATTTAAAAAAATATATATAAATAATATATAAAAATAATACATATGTTGTATATATATGTATGCCTGTGAACTCTCTAGCGGCCACAGTTTTATTCCGATTGGAATGAAATTTGGTATTTTAGGCGCTTTTGGTATTCTAAGGCTTCTGGTCAATTTCGTTAATGGGTAAACTGGGACGAGGGGAAAGGGGGCTTTAGAGGGAGGGGCAAACACAAAATTTGATTATCTCCCTTAATATTTGAAAAATCGAAAAATTTATCAGGAGTTAAGTTGTAGGTACTAAGTTTTACTGTAATTTTGTTTCTTATCATTTTTCTGCGCATATATATATATATATATATATATATATATATATATATATATATATATATATATATATATATATATATATATATATATATATATATATACATATATATATAAATATATATATACATATATACAAATTTTAGCGATAGTGATTTTTAACATCTAATAGGTAGGATCGATGGACATTTGAAGAAATTTTTACGAAATTCCAACATTGGTGCAAAATCAATAGCTGCATTTCCTTTGGAGGAAATTCACTAAAAATACTATTAATAATTTCTCGTTATCAGTTAAGGTTAGTCCAGCATGAAATCACTTTTCGACAGATTTTACGGGCTAAAAATAACGTTTTCTAATAAATCCAGAAATTTCAGAATTTTTTGACCGTTTAGAACGCGAGATAATTAATAACAAAGTAATATCATTAAAAGCATGTAAAACTTCATGTCCGCCCAACTATTATTTGTATTTAAAAAAAATTCGTTACGCAGGAGCTGCTTCAACTTAACTAATTTCCTTTAAATACATAAATCACTTTCTAGCGGTCACAATTTTAGTCTGATCAAAATGAAATGTCGTATATGATTTTAGTATTTGCATAGCATTTAGTATGTGTCTGTAATCGCTCTAGCGGTCACAATTTTAATCTGATTGAAATGAAATTTGGTATTTGAAGCGCTTTTGATATTCAAAAGGTCAAGTTCGTTAATGGGCAAAATCGGAAGGGGAAACACAAAATTTGACATATCTCCCTTAATATTCGAAAAAATTTTTAAGAAGTTAAGATGTAGGTATTAAGTTTTACTGTAATTTTGTTTATTATCTTTTTTTCTGTTACACTAATATTTACAGAAATATTGACGGTTTAAGATTGAAAATTAAATTCCTCAATATCTCTGTAAACATTAGAGTTTGAGCAAAAATGATAAGGTGATGAATTGTAGCAAACATGATTTTCTACAACTTTATTCCTTACGTATTTTTCGATTGTTCTACTATTAAGAGAGATATTTTATATTTTGTGTTTTCTTCTTTCGTTATCCCCCCCTTTCCCCTTGACGTATGTCATTCACTAATAAAATTGGCCATGCAAATACTAAAATCATAAACGACATTTCACTTTGTATTCAAAGAAAATTCGCTAAGTTGAAGCAGCTCCTGCGTAATGAATTTTTTTTGAATTGCGATTTACCCTTTTGATTTGGAAATATAATAGTTTACATTTTTTTTTCTTTCAAATGGGAGTCTACGAAAATGGATCCCATTTAGTTAGGTCGTCAAATTTAGATGTTCCATAGATGTTATAATGCGCGTAAAACAGATAGGGGCTTCTTTGTTTTCTTCCGGGGCTACGGAAGAAAACAAAAAACCGGCACGAGGTCCACTCTGCTCTATATTGTCTCCCGACAATCATTGCAGATCGTAGACTCGATAAAAATATACTACAAAAATCTGAAACGAGATTCGAGTAATAAAACCGTACTAATCATTTTTTTACAAAATTCGACGAGATCCATTTTTCTCGAATTTGCTCTTTGTAGCCTGTACAAAATTGGTAATTAAAAGATACGTGACATTCGGTTTAGCCTAAGTATTCTTAACTTACCTAAAATTATTATCAATGCTCTGCGGTTAATTGGTTGTTTAACTAATTCAATAATCGATGTTTTATTTTCCATTTCAGAATCAACCCCACGTTTCATTACTTCCAATTCATTTTCTAACTGTTTTTCGTCAGTCAAACCACGAAACTTTAATAAACATTTCATGGCTGCATCTCTTCTGCCTTGCCTTAATCTATAATAGGGTGTTTCGGGCATCCAATAAAATGTTACCAAAAATATAAATGGAATGATTGCTAAAATTATTACAAATGTGTTATATGAAACATATGGACCCAAAGACATTGAAAACAGTACACCAGAATTGTGCATAAACATTACTAAAGCTCCAACACGTCCTCGAATATCAGGTTCACATATTTCCCCAATGTACAAAGAACAAACCTGCAATGGAATTATCAATTAGAAGGCAACTGTCTTTAATTACTACGTGGTAGGATAGGTCTTAGTAGTTGTACAAGTAGTGGAGAGAGGTCGAAACCTGGCAAGTAGGCCTTCCTAGGTCTTTTTTACCGACTCATAAAGGACAAAAATTTCTACTAGGAATTGGTAGTTTGTGCGACTGCAGCCGACTGTGATAGGAACCACGCCGATATTCGTCTGGAGTTTGTGAAAGGAAACTGCAGAAAACCTTCACAAACATAGTCGATTACTTTCGTTCTTGTCCTTACGCCGACAGTTTAGTCAATTAACCACCCCATTTTTTTTATTATTAATAAATTGACATACTGTCTCCGTTGGAAATCGAACCAGCAATCTACCAGTTCCGAGTAGAGTGACTTAGAGAACTGGACCACATGGGCTGACAAGTCTTACCAGAAAGCAAAAAAAATCCTGAATTTTCTTCAATAGCTATAATAATCCTGGTAACGTTATGATAAATTTAAATAACTATAATTAACCTCAACAAGAGATATAGCAATACGAACTGCCAAATTGTGTATAAACCTATTCAGCTGTGTAAAAGGATGCAAATTGCGGTTGATCTTTTTTTCATTAAAAAACAAAGTTGTTTAAAGGTATTTCCAAACTATTATTAGGTTGTCAAGAACTTCACGAAATATTAGTAAAATGAATCCTCAGATCTCAGATGAATTTTTTTGAATTCATTCCAGGTGAATTTATTCCCATGGCGTTTTTGAGAAAATCGTTATGTAAGTTGGAGAAATTTAACATGCATCTTCATCAACATGGTGAAATAAAATGCACGATTCCGACTGTTTTTACTTCAAACTCTCTCAATCTAGTCACGGTTTTTCTGAAATTCGACAAATACTTTTCTCAATTCCTTAGAAATATTTTCCCTTACAACTTTGTTAGAATGCCCATCGAGTTGTTAAGTTTTTTGATAAAATATGCGTAAAAATGTGCATTTTTTTTAATGTCCGCTGCAGAAGATTATTTTTTATGGTTCAGTGGACATCTTGAGTACCGGCGCGCTGTTTGAAAGTCGTTTCAAATTATATACTAGTATATGTATGATGAGTAGTATATGTATTATATGTTATGTGACGAATGGGAACACTGACGACAACGGACAGCTGTTTTCAACAACGCGCAAGAGTACCAACATAATTTTTTAACGCATCTAATTTTCTATTTTCTAAGTTCTTTTCGCGCAGATACCCGATCAGCTGATATAGTTTGGAAATATCTTAATACCGGAAATAAATGATTGAAAATCTGTCATTTATATCTATAATATGCATCAAAAAAAAATTTTTTAACGAAACTAAAAGTACACACTGGAACGAGATAAAAGATTGTGGTATTAGGGTTCCGGGACAATGTGCCATTGCAAGTCTGCAGTATCAGAGACAAGAGCCATATTTCAACTTGAAATGAATTGAAAACAGATTTCATTCGCCTTTAATGATTGGATTGATAAATCCATAAACAAGAAATGGATAAGTACTACAGTCAAATTAATGATAGTCGGGTTCAAATTAAATATTTGCATTTTGAAATTAAAAATGCAAATATTTCTCTCAATTTTAGATTTACACAAAACACAGTCTGGTGAGAAATAGGTATTTGATTAATATCAAGAAAAAAAAGTCGTTACGCAGGAGCTGCTTTATCTTAGCGAATTTCCTTAGAATACAAAAATCACTGTCTAGTGGTCACAATTTTAGTCTGATAAAAATGAAATGTCGTATATGATTTTAGTATTTGCAAGTCCAATTTTATTAATAAATGATATACGTCAAGAGGAAATGGGGGGGGGGGGGTATAAAGAATGAACAAAACACAAAATATAAAATATCTCTCTTAATATTAAAACAATTGTAAGATATAAAGTTGTAGAAAATCAAATTTTTAAACCTTATCATTTTTGCTCAAACTCTAATGAGTACAGTGATATTAATGAATTTAATTTTCAATCTTAAATCGTCAATATTTCTGTAAATATTAGTGGAACAGAAAAAATGTTAAGAAACAAAACTACAGATAAATTTAATACCTAAAACTTTACTTCTTATAAATTTTTCGATTTTTCGAATATTACGGGAGATATGACAAATTTAGTGTTTTCCCCTTCCTCTAAACCCCCCTTTCCCCTTATCCAATTTTACCCATTAACGAACTTGACTTTTTGAATATCAAAACCGCCTCAAATACCAAATTTCATTCCGATAAAATGAAAACTGTGACCGCTAGAGTGATATAGACACTCACAGATATATATATATATATATATATATATATATATATATGTCCATAGATATATATATATAAATTTTACAGATGGTGATTTTTAACATCTACTAGGTAGGATCGATGGACATTTGAAGAAATTTTTGCGAAATTTTGACTTCGGAACGGGACCAATAGCTCTATTTCCTTTCAGGAAATTCGCTAAAATTAGAAATTTTATTAAATCTACCATCTAAGTCCTCATTTCCACTGGGCAGCTTTAGCCCATTGACGAACTAAATGATTAACCTCAACTAGATAGATAGATTGTTGCGGTTGCCCTGGACGGGCTACACTTCGACCATAAGGTCCATAGTGATGCCTACGGATGTAAGGGTGTAAGTGGAGTGGAAGGAATTTTGTGTGTAGACTAGGATTTGGTAGGATGTGCGGCTGCATCTGATAGGAGCTATGTCCATACTCATCTGGAGTTCGTGAAGAAAACTTTAGTCAATTAACTGCCCCCTTTTTTTTCGTTTTTTTAACCGTAACTAGGTACTTTATCGATACAATTGCAATAGATTTGAATGAAAGAAACTTTGTTAAAAATCGGAAGACAGTGATAAAATTTACTCTTTAAAATTTACTCTGCGTTCATTAGTTTGACAAACGTACGGACAGCGGCAGCATAAAATTTATTTGTTAAAACTTGAAAGAAATTACTATTAAATTACTTACAGTTGATCCGATAGCAATTCCACCACCAGCAACCAATCTAGACGCAAACAGATAATAACAATTGTATGAAAAATATGCTATTATCCATCCAAATAAACAAATCGGTCCAGCTAATAATAATGTCAAACGTCTTCCAAACATATCAGCAGATGTTCCAGCGAATATAGACCAGACAGCTGCTCCTAATGAGAAAAATGAAACAGCCCATGCCCAATCACCGTCCGAGCATTCAAAGGGTGTTTCATGTTTTAGTAATTTAATTTGTACAGGTGAAGACCAACCAGTAAAGTTTCCAGAACTAAACATGATTATAGTCGCTGCAAATAAATTTATTTCTTTAGATATAACTAGCATTACCCGTCGCAGAATCACCCGCAAAAATTTTGTAACGCTCTTATAACCAAGTAACATAATATTTTCTCCCGTCACGGACTGATAAATTATACACCTATACGTCTGCATATGAACAATGGACTGTATTAATATATGATCCACTGTTACATATCAATCACTTTATGCAGACTGCTGTCTGTTGTATGCTTATATAAATAACAGTCAAAATATCTACATCCCCCCTCCTGACAGATAATGTATAACACACAGCACCTAGAGCAACGAACATCTGTTACTATGCACTGATAAATTATGCACCTATACGTCTGCATATGAACAATGGACTGTATTAATATATGATCCACTGTTACATATCAATCACTTTATGCAGACTGCTGTCTGTTGTATGCTTATATAAATAACAGTCAAAATATCTACATCCCCCCTCCTGGCAGAAAATGAATAACAAACAGCACCTAGAGCAACGAACATCTGTTACTATGCACTGATAAATTATACACCTTAACGTCTGCATAAGAACAATGGACTGTATTAATATATGATCCACTGTTACATATCAATCACTTTATGCAGACTGCTGTCTGTTGCATGCTTTTATAAATAACAGCCAAAATGTCTATATCCCCACTCCTGTCAGACAATGTATAACACACAGCACCTAGAACAACACACACAGCAACGAACATCTGTTACTATGCACTGATAAATTATACACCTATACATCAATAAATTATACAACTATACCTTTTTTTATAATATGTAAGGACCAATTTATACAAAAACTTGACACATCCATTGGTGAAAACAGCATGAGAATCGGTGCAGTAGTTTTTGAGTAAATCGCGAACAGACAGACTGACGCGGCTGGGAGACTTTATTTTATACTATGCAAGGATAAACAAAAAGCTTCGCCACACTTGTGATAGATAATGACGTCCGTTAATTATTCTGACTTTTTATTAGCGAATTTCCTCTTAAGGAAATAATATGCTTAAAAATAAAATAGAAATAATTGCTTTTGTACTAAAATTTCGTAAAAATATCTTCAAATATTCATCGATCCTAATCATTAAAATATTTTACGATTTTAAATTTATTAAGGTTATTAAAATTTTAAACTTAAAAATAATCGATTTTAAATGGTTTCATGTTAAATGAACAAATTTTTTTCAAACAGCCGTTTTCAGGGCAAAACCGATCAACCACCTCCTTGGGAATGCATATCAGGTTACGCCAATGTCTTTGATGGAAAAATTTTTTTTGGACTGATTTGATTACCGTCGAAATTAGCGTAACCCAATGTGTTCCACGAGTAGGTTACCGGTCGACTTTGCACATCAAAGCCCTGAAAAGAGCTGTTTAAAGAAAATTTCTTGATCATAGTTGACTTACAATGATTAAATATTCATTAAAAATCGATTTTTTGTAGGTTTAAAACCTTAATATCATAAAAAAAGTCTTAGAATCACATCAGCAGTTTTTCAATTATTAAGAAAACAAAAGGGGCGGTTAAATGACTAAACGGAAGAACGTATTAAAACAGAGGTGGGCACAGGCGGCTCTCCGGAGCCAAACGGCTCTTCATAAGCTGTGTAAGAGTAAGTAAAAAAGGTATGTTTTGAAGTAAGACGAAACGATGTTTCAATACAGGTTGCCTACCGATTATTGCCCAATAATTTATTCAACCCATTTAGAAATAGTTTTATAAAATATTTATTGTTTAAGAAATATCTTTTACAATATGCAGAGATACACCAAAAAACATAATAATAATAATAACAATAATAACAATAATAACAACAATAATGATGATAGCAATAACAATAATTACAACAACAACTATATGTATTTCCACTTTATGTAAAATTTAACCATTTAGAAATTAGTAACAAATTACCACCCCCCCCCTCCACCCAGCTTTATCATTGGCATCTTTATTGTATCCAGTGTCATCAAGTTCCCATGACACTACACCCCTTACTAAGAAAAAATAATTAAATCAAGTAAATAATTGTTTATTAGTTCTCCGATATGAGTAGTTTAGGCAAATTATTCGGAATTTCCAAAAATCTAATTCTAAAATCTAAACTAAAGCTAAATCATCAAAAAACTTACAAGCGGTTTACAATTGTCAAGCGGTAAATGTAAAAGATCAAAAGATTTATATTTTATAATTTATATAAAATTTATATTTTATTCATACACAAATATATTAAAAAGGTACATTTTATGCCCCAAATTACCAGCCCAAAATTCCAGAGTATGTATGCAATGTATTGTATGTATTGTATACTTTGAATAATAGTGACCATAAAATAGAGTTGGTATTATTATATTTTTTCAGAAAATGTTTTAATTATTAAAAGAAAATAATAATAATTGGTAGGTAACCCTGTATTTACTCTATCTCTCTTCCTACCTCTCACTCAGAGCTGAGTGCGGTCAAAGTTTGCCCACCTATGAATTAACCGGCAATGCTTATGAAGGTTTTCTGCAGTTTCCTTCACGAACTCCAGATGAATATCGGCATATTTCCTATCATAGTTGGCAGCAGTCGCACATCCTACCGATTCCTAGTCTACACACAAATATTCCTTCCACTCCACTCACATCTTCACATCCTTAGGCATCACAATGGACCTTGGTTGAAGTGTAGCCCGTCCAGGGTAGCCTCTACAATCTATCTAAACATTTATCACTAACTTACTTGGCTCGAGATATTGTCCTGGGGAAATTAAAATGGAACACCCTATATACAACACGTACCCAGGGGCCTAACTAGGGTGGGGCAGACAGGGCACGTGCCCTTGGTGCCATCAAGGGGCGGGGGTGGGGGGCAATAAAACTAAATTTACTAACTACGTATTTAAAAAAAATACAATCCAAAATTTCAAACATGGTAAAATAAAAGTCTTTTGAGGATCATTTAATTCGCATTGTACATTTCTTCCAGAATAGACTGCAGATGTTATCTATAGTACATACATTACATTACAAAATTTGTAAAACTTAATATTTACACGTGAAATTTTGATCCAAATTTGTTTTGTGAAACTAAACTTTATGCCACTAATTTCGTAAGTAATGTAAAAAATGTGTTGGTATCTGTTTTTATAATAATTTACAAAGGGACGCAGTTTGGATGCGTGCCTTGGGCGCCGTTTTACGTCGCTATGCCCCAGCACGTACCTATATAAAATGGTCGATAAAAATCCGAGCATCTAGAAAATGAATAAATGCTTGTTTCAACTTTCCATATTATAGAACAAATTTGTGAAGAAAAAGAAAGTTTCTTTAATAAATTTTGTCCGTGTATATAATTTTAGCCGATTTCAAATGGAATGCGATCACCCTTGCGAGTAAAATATTTTAATAACTTACCCAAAAAACCAGCTACATATTGATTTCGTTGATGTGGTATTTTTACCATTAATGATAGTTGCGATTTTATGGACAATTTTTTCTTTTGATCTTCCATGGTTTAAAAAGAAAAATATTTATAAAAAATTTTATTAACGGTTAGTAATCTTAGAAATTGTTTTACAATTATTCATTGTCATGTTTTATTGTTTTCAGAACATAAATATTTTCTCGTTCATATTTCCATTTTGATAAACTAACTTACATTTGAACACGTTGCAATTTTACAGTTTCACAATAAATGCAGATATGCTTCACTTAATATACACTATGTTTAGTTTACATCTTCGTATAGTAGATCTCCCACGAGTATGAGAGAGTACATATGTATACATTAAGCAATGTGTATGAGAAGGAGGTCTTATAGGTTTGGTAAACATGCATATTTTTCATAACTGTTCGAGGGGTCACCAACCACTCAAACCTGTAAGACCTCCTTCTCATACACATTGCTTAATGTATACATATGTACTCTCTCATACTCGTGGGAGATCTACTATTCGAAGATGTAAACTAAACGAAGATGTATGCAGAGGAGGGCGCAGACGGCTCGCCGGAGTCGAATGACTCTCCGTAAGCTGGGTGAGAGTAAGTAAAAAAGGTATGTTTTGAAGTAAGACAGGACGATGTTTCAATACAGGTTGACCTACCGATTATTGCCCAATAATTTATTCAATCAATTTAGAATTAGTTTTATAAAATATTTATTGTTTAAAAAATATCATTTACAATATGGGGAGATACACCAAAAAAACATAATAATAATAATAGCAATAATAACAACAATAATAATAATTACAACAACAACAACAACAACAACTATATGTATTCTCACTTTATGCAAAATTTAACCATTTAGAAATTAGTAACAAATTAACCCCCACCCACCCAGCTTTATCATTGGCATGTTTATTGTATCCAGTTTCATCAAATTCCCATGACACTATACCCCCTACTAAGAAAAAATAATTAAATCAAGTAAATAATTGTTTATTAGTTCTCCGATATGAATAGTTTAGGCAAATTATTCGGAATTTCCTAAAATCTAATCCTAAAATCTAAACTAAAGCTAAATCATCAAAAAATTTAGAAGCTGTAAATGTAAAAGATCAAAAGATTTATATTTTATAATTTATATAACATTTATATTTTATTCATACCCAAATATATTAAAAAGGTACATTTTATGTCACAAATTACCAGCCCAAAATTCCAGAGTATGTATTCAATGTATTGTATACTTTGAATAATAGTGACCATAAAAAATAGTTGGAATTATTATATTTTTTTCAGAAAATGTTTTAATTAAAAAAAGAAAATAATAATAATTGGTAGGTACACTATATTTACTCTATCTACCTTCCTACCTCTCACTCAGAGCTGAGTGCAACAAGGTCTGCCCACCTATGCGGTATAGAAAATGTTAAAAAAATTTAAATAACGTTAAATCCCACATACACAAAATGTTAGAGAGACCAAGTTAACGCATGCACAAAATAGCAAAAACAAAAATGTTCGCCTTCAAAATTAGTGAAATCTATCTAAGGGTGAAGTTTTTTAAGAAAAGTAAGAAAATGTTTGGTTTATAAATTTGTTTTTTTTTTTGTAAACTAACGTCTATTTATTTTCATTATTAGTATGGTTGCCTTTCAGTTATATTATACCAACGGAAGCGACTAGCGTTTACTTTGTTTGACATTACAGTAATATGTCTGAACATTGATATCATGTTTTTGATATCAAATGCTTGATATGAAAAATCATACACATCTAGGGGTGGGGATTGAGCCCACGACCCCTGGCATTCTAGACCAATGCTCTACCAACTGAGATACCTTAAATGTTATGGTAGTGCTATGCATATGATCTTTCACTATCATTTTTGATGTCATTTTTTGTTAATTTATTTCAATAAACTTTCGCTTTAATAGCATGTTTCATAAATGAAAGGTAAGATAGATTAAAGTAAGTTTTTTATATTCCATGCAAACAAAAACAGTTTTTTAGTTCATTAAACCAATTTAGTTCCTTCTGTTAGCAAAGTTGGAGATTTTTTCCTAAGACTCCAAATAAGGGCCAGGGTGTATTGTAATAAAATACTGCTTTCGATATTTTTTTAAAAATATTTAGTCAAAAATAAATAGACAGTAAAATATAATGAAATTTTTAATTATAATGAAAGTTTTAATGCAGTTTTTAATAGAGCTAACAAGGTCCAGCTTATTTTCGGCTGAATTGTTGTGCGAAGTACATGAATAGATAAAAATATTGATTTTAATGAGTATTATTGATAAATTTGATTTGACCTTTGATTTGAAAAAGGTTTTTATAAAGCCTTATTTAGAGACCCGGTTCCTAATATTGCCCACAATCGTGATTTTTAAAATTTGCATAATTCTATATATAATATATATATTTGATATATAATATAACATATAAATATATATAAATAAATATATAAGTATATATATATATATATATATATATATATATATATATATATGTCGGATGTTGAATTTGTGCAAAGGACAAATTCACATTTGGAGATTTTAAACACTTACATTTATAAGTACAAAGAAACTATTTTTTTAAGAAAAGGTTTATTTTATTACAGTATGTCCGACATAAAGGATCCTCCAGACATAGAGGTCTGGAAATTAGATATTATCCATACTTATATATTCTTAGAATAAAATAAATTGTCTAAAAGTGCAATAAAGAATAATTGCTTTAAGATTATCAATTAACACAGTAAGTAAGGGTTCGGGCGAAGGGGCACGTGCGGCTCTCTACTTAGACGCAAATTGTACGGTACGGATGTTAATAAACCTATTTTTTGTGATATACCAGAAATTGTACATAAATATAATGTAGTAATAGAATGACCCCTTTCCAATATTTTTACAAACATCAAGGAAGGGGGGTGAGTTTCAAAAAGGAAGCAGGATGGTCAGTTCTGAGAGGACAGCACCCGAGTACAGACCGTATCGTGCAGTTGCGTATTAGTATCAACTGAACTCTGCTGAAAGTTACATGAAAATAGCATCACATGGAAATAGCGTTTGGATTGTTGGTAGCCCTTTTGGACTAGTATAATTAATTATGTTTATTGATGAGATAACCGTGGTATGGCATTTGTTAGTATTATTCGTGTTGTATCTGTATTGTTAACTGGAGCCAACTTACTGTGTCGTGGTTGAACCAACTAATTGTAATTACTGATTGTGAAAGTGCGGGACACCGGGTATTATTGTAGACTAGTGCGTGTTTGTGAAAATGCAGTTTTCAGTGTGCTATTGGAAATTGGTAAGTGTTTGTATTTTATAAAAACAACAAAGCCTGATAACATATATACTGGTTCAAACGACCATGCTCCCAAATATGCAATTCCGACATATATATATATATATATATATATATATATATATATATATATATATATATACTAGCTGACCCGACAGACGTTGTCCTGTCTTAACTATGAATATTGAATTCGAATTGGTATAATTAATAAAAAATAATAATTATTCCAAAAACATATTGTTTATTATTCGAATGCTTTATGATACACAATATTCTCAGTTTTATTTTCTAGCGACTTCATCAACTGTTGGCGCATTAAAATGTCTTGCGTGTTGTCCTGCAGGCGTCTTATCGGCTTTGATGACAATTTTTTGGTTATCAGATGGCATGCATGGATGGTCTAATGCGGTCGTGAATAATGCAAACAATTCGTTGTGCTGATGGAAAAACATTTGGAGTTGTTCCACAATTGGTCTTTTCACCGAATTGTTGTGTACGCAACGCTGATCGACTTGTCATGCTGAATCGCCCATAAAATAAATTTGTAAAAATTTGTAGTAACTATCCCGCGTTCGCAATAAGGAACCTGTTAGATGATATATTTGACCCAGAATATGCAAAGTTAATAATGAATAGATGTAATATAGGATATTGTATAGCGAATTGTTTGTACCAACATGTGGCTTTCCAATGTTGCTCTCAAAATACTTTCTCAGCACTCCCATTCCCCCATCAACTTTTTTAAACACACTCACTTCTTTCTGCTTTTGGCAATTTACCGAGCTACAAATGTACTTTAAGCCATTTCAATTGATACACCATTTCAATTGAAAGCTGCCAACGTATTTTGAAGCAGGCACGTGGTGGTAAAAGTGTATTGTTTTTCAATATACTTACCTTGAAACTTGGCTTAAATTTTTCTAGAATAACTTTTGTTGCACCAAATGTCGTCATTTGAAACCAATTATTTTATTGCTCGATATGAGTCAAAAAATGTTTAGAATCTGGCCCATTTCCCGAAACCAATGAATTTAGTGGCTCTTTTGACGGTACCAATCGCGTCAATTTGACTTGACCGCTCGCGCAACACAATCCAGGGGCTTCATTTTTAAACTTAAATGCCATTTAATATTAACACAACGTTCATTGGTCTAATAGCAACGATTTACTGTGAATCGACATACAGTAATCGATTTCCACATTATAATTAAATGCTGCTCGATAGGGGTTAAACGCAACATTTCAATGTTGTTGGTTTCACTTCATTCCGCGTTTCGCGTTGCTCGTCAGTTTGGCTTGCTCTTGTATATCTTTCACTTCTAGCTTTTCGAGTTCTGCGACTAAGTTTGTAGGTCTAATTTCTGATATTTTTAAAAACAATAATTAATTTGAAAAAAAAAAATTTGTTACGCAGGAGCTGCTTCAACTTAGCGAATTTCCTAAGAATGCATAAATCACTCTCCAGCGATCATAATTTTAGTGTGATCAAATTGAAATATAATATCTGATATGATTTTAGTATTTGCAAAAATTAAATTTATTAATAGCCAAAATAGAACGATATATAACGATTATTGTTTATAGTTACTATGGAAACGACAATCAAAATTGACATTTCAAAATAAAAACAAAATTTTTATAAAATAATTTTATAGTTATCTTATTGAAGTTGAGTTTCCGTGGAAATGACAAAATCAACACAAATTTTAACCAACTCCAGAAAAAGAAATATGGTCGTTAAGTTTTCTTAAATTTATAAGTATCTAATGAATTTTCTTCATAAGTTTTTTTTTTCGTGAGCCTACCGAATCCAATTGTGAATCTAAACCATTCTCGAATCAACTTAATCACACACTCTAAATTTCAAAAAAATCAGTCCAGCTGTTTAGGAGGAGTTCAGTCACATACACACGGACAGAAGAATAATATATTAAGATTATTTTGTGTTAGCTGCTTTGGTTGTACCTAATTCAATGGACTCCGCACAAAATGGTAAGATTTTGGCTCTCTGGTATAATGATTTTTTTTTTGTGTCTTTTGATGACCTAAACAAAATAGTTGCTGGGCGAATATTTGGTAAATAGCCACCTTTTGACTTAAAAAAGGTTATTTGCAATAGTTTAACTTTAAAAAATGTTTTATTTTTAAAATATTTTGCTTGTGAACTGTTTGATTGCATAGATAACATATAATCAGATGTCTAAAACCTATCGAAATTATTTAAAATAATAATAATTAAAAAATTAATTGAAATTACAAGATAAGTATAATAATTAAAAGATTAATATTAAAAAAAACAATAAGTAGCCAGATAAAACTCTTAGTAGGTATGTTAATGAAGAGTTGACATTTAATTATAATTATTTTTAAAATAATTTTGATGGTTTTTAGATATCAGATTATACAAATGTTGTTTGTTTTTTAAATGATAAATAAATTTTATATTTAAAGATTCTCTCTATATTTGATTATCTTTTAAAAAACAAACAACTTTTGTATAATCGAATATCTAAAAACCATCGAAATTATTTTAAAAATAATTATAATTAAATGTCAACTCTTCATTAACATACCTACTAAAAGTTTTATCTGGCTACTTGTTGTTTTTTTTATGTTAATCTTTTAATTGTTATACTTATCTTGCTGTAATTTCAATTAATTTTTTAATTATTATTATTTTAAATAATTTTGATAGCTTTTAGATATCTGATTATATGTTATCAATGCAATCGAACAGTTCACAAGCAAGATATTTTAAAAATCAAACACTTTTTAAAGTTTAACTATTACAATTACAGGGCCCTCCATAAACTACGTAACATATTTTTTATACGTTTTAGACCCCTCCCCCTACCATGAAACGCCATGTAGACATTTAGTTGACCCCCCCACCCCTGTTATAGTATTGTGTTACGTAACTTTTATCTAGTTAATTGATTAACTTACCCGAATAACAAAAATATATTCTAGGAGTTTTTTATTAAGTGAACTCTTTTAAAATATAAACTCTATCTGCAACGTCCGTCCATGTGGGAGTCAACCAATTATTTATTGACTCAATCACGACAATTGAAGAATTTATTGTTGTATTAGTAGGGATCGACAAGCCAGTTATATCTTTTTGTTTGTGTTACGTGACATCTAGCTGCATCTACCTTCCCCCCACGTAACAGCTCGTAACATAAGAGCATACCCCTCCCCCATATAAGAGGTGTACGTGGTTTATAGGTGGCCTCTAACCTTTTTGAAGTCAAAAGCTGGCTATTTACCAAATATTCGCCCAGCAAATTTTTTGGTTAGATCATCATAAGCTCCAAAAAAAAAAAATCATTATACCTGAAGGGCAAAATCTTACCTGCGGTGTCCTTTGAATTAAAACCTAAGCAGCTAAACTACGATTCAAATATAAATATTACAATTAGCAGAGTTAACGGCTTATATTTTTTTTAATAAACTGAGTTTATTTTCATTGCGTGTACTGTTTGATTTACTTCTACACACACACATGTATAAAAATATTACTTGAGGTGCATACCAGGTGTCACATTTTAATCAATCATCCCTGTTAACTTTTTTTGGGATCGGTCTAAGCACAAAAATATGTGCAACAAAAGTTGCTTCGTTTTGAAGTTGGGACTTTCTGATGATGACCTTGGAAAGACATGGAAGGAAGGAAGGAATGACATGCTTTTGAAGGTCATTACTTTTTAAATAGAAACACCTATTTTTGTGTACCTGAAAATGTTGTGTACTCGAAAATACTTCTTATTTAAATATCTATTTCAAGTTAAACTTGAAATGGCCTTCAAAAATAAGTTCAAGGTTATTCCAAGGTAACTCACAGAAAGCGCCTTCAAAATCAAGAAATTTTTGTTAGATTTTTTTTATTTGACTGATCCCAGAAAAGATAATAGGAGTGTTACAATGGGACCCCCGGTATACCCAGGTAATCTACACTTATGTGTGTATATTCCTGCATGATTCTGTACAGTAATTATAGAGACGATTAAGACCGTTCATAGGCCCAGAACTTATTTTAGGAATTCCAAGGACTGCATGTAAACAGGTGATCAACGAATGGTCAAATGCGAAACACCGTTATCACTGGGAAAAAGTACCGCGGCAGGAGCTCCGGAAGGTACTGCTTCAGAGTGCAACCAAGAGGCTCAACAGGATGCAACTGCGGACGGTTACCGGATTCATTACCGGGCATTATCCCCTGCGGAAGCATCTGCACACAATGGGACTCCACAACGGGTCCCTGATGTGCAGATTGTTTGACGAGGTGGAAGAAACATCCAGCCTCATTATCTTTGACTGCGAAACTCTAGGTTACAACAGATACAGGATATTCGGTGCATCTCCCCCCGAATATATGAACCTTCAGTAAGACCTGATAAGCAAGCTTCTGGTTATTGCCAACATATGGGAGAAGCGAATCTCGTCGGACTGAAGTAGAATGGGGAGCACAATGAACCATAAGGTCGAAATGCAATACTGTTTAGACCCAAAGATGTATCTATCTATCTATCTACAATAGAACCTCTGTAAGTCGAACTTCAAGGGAGACGCCAAAGAATTTTCGAGTTTTCGACTTGTGAAGGATTTCGACTTAGGTGGATTTTGTAAGGAAATATTCGACTTGTAGAGGTTAAGATTCATTCCAACACCCTTACATTGTTTAATTGGCAAATTGTTAAAGTCAGTAACTTATTTTCCTTCGAGCTATCGAGGTTATTAGTTTGAAATGATCGAGTTGTAAAGGTTGTAAAATCAAACATTGCCATGTTCGAGATACAGAGGTCCAATTTATTTTTAGTGAATTTCCTCCAAAGGAAATGCAAGCTAAATACCGTTTAATAATGTTTAATGTTTTCTAAATACCGTTTAATGTTTTCTGCTAAATACCGTCAGATGGTGTTAGAAGAAAGTTTCTAGCTACATTGTATCATCAATTTTGTTACGCCCCCCCCCCTCTTACCCCGCTTCCCCGTCTTACCACACCTTCGCTACAACTGATATCAAAGTTCACTTTTATTCAAGATTAAAATTTTTTATTTCGGACGGCAATTCAAGAAAGTTAAAAGTTACTATAAAGTCACTAGAATTATGGCATGTTTATACGCGTTGAATCTTAAAGTATTTCCAAACTATTATTGGGTTGTCAAGAATTTCACGAAATTCACAATATTAGTAAAATGAATCCTCAGAAATTTTTCGAGAAGTTTTTGAGAAAATCGTTATGTAAGTTGGAGAAATTGAACATGCAGCTTCATAAACATGGTGAAATAAAATGCACGATTCCGACTATTTTGACTTCGAACTCTCTCATATAGTCAGTCGGTTGTTCTGAAATTCGACACAGACTTTCCTCAATTCCTTAGAAATATTTTTCTTTAAAACTTTGGGAGAATGCCCATCGGGTTGTTAAGTTTCTTGATAAAGTATGCGTAAAAAAGTGCATTTTTTTCATGTCCGCAGCAGATTGTTATTTTTTATGATTCAGTTAGCATCAGTACCGGCGCGCTGTTTGAAATAAATTTATTAATTTAAATTATAACTAGTATATGTATGATGACTAGTATATGCATGATATGTTATGTGACGAATGGGAACACTGACGACAACGGAAAGCTGTTTTCAACAACGCGCAAGAGTACCAACATATTTTTTTACTCATGATTTTTTATATAATTGTTTTCGCATGAGTACCCGATTAGGTGATATAGTTTGGAAATACCTAATGTATGTTTTACATAATGCCGGTGCAAACAACTAATGTCTAGTCTCCATGAATATAATTAAGACCGTCTTAAATATAAATATAACTAAGTAAAGCCTCATTTAAATAAACAACGGTGAGAATGGAAATTTCTAACTTACTTAGTTTACTAAGGACTTAGTGGTTCTGGATACGACGTTTGGGACATTGAGAAAACAGTACTAATATGTTTATCAATATTATTGTGTATTAAAAAATAGCTAATATTACAAATAAATAACAATATAAAATAGTAATCATAATCTTAAGTATTAATAAATTGACAAATAAATGGCTGATAAAAGTGACAAACACTTTTGATAAAATATAAAAATGATTTAAAAACATTCACGATACTGATTTCCAATAATTCATTTTTTTTTCGATTCTGATCCTAGATAACTTTTATTAGAAATCATCTCATACTTGAAAAATTGTTAAGCCCTATTAGGCCCCGCCCCTTTCTTGTTGATTTCACTCATTAATGAACTTGGTCCTTCAAATAGCAAAGGCATATCAGATACGAAATTTCATTGATCGGACTAAAATTATGAAGGCACAAATACATGGAATATATATACACACATACATAAATATATATATATATATATATATATATATATATATATATATATATATATATATATATATATATATATATATATTTATATATATATATATATATATATATATGCAAATATCAAAATCAATCATATCAGATCTTTGGGAGCTTTTATTATTTTTGTATGTACATTTTAAGCTATAACAAAATAGAGAAGGTAAATTTCAAATTTTGCCCCAATTCCTAGAACAATTATTTGTATTGTATAAATACGTATTTCGACTACAAGGTAGTCATCATCAGTATGAATTAGCTAATCGTAAATATCTCTGGGATATGGAGTTAGAGATATGTTGCTTGTTGCTAATTTGGCGCATGTCCCACAATAATATTAAAAAATGTTGCACAATTTAACAGATTTAAGAGAAACAGTTCTTAAGGTTGTAAGAGCACTGATATATAGTCCAATTATAAAATTCTTCAAAATCGAATTCTTCAAAGTCCACAATAATGTTTATTATTTTTTATCGTAAGTTAAAATTATAATTAAATTTAAGTCCATCATACCTAACAAATTTAGGCCTAACAAAAAAGGTATTTAAGAAAAACACCTGAGATTTCGGGTAATGAAGCTCCCGCCGACATAAATAAAGTTTTCTCAAGTAACTTTTTTTAAGCCCGTCATACCGAAATTTTATTGGATCAATCTCTTTATTAATATTTCTATTTTCTATTGCGTTGTTTTTTTTTTGTCTTATTTTATTCCAAGTGAAAATTATCAAAATATGTCAAAATATGTGTAAAAATATGGGTTTCTAAGAGCATTAAAACTCGAACTTTAACATTAAATAATGAATTCAAGGCCCCGTAGCGGGAGAGGTTCCCCCTGAGACTTTTATAATTGATTTATATGCACTTCAACTACATGTAAACAAAAAATCAAGCCTTAATCTTTTTGAAGCTTCAGTGCTCGTACATCCTTTTTACCTTTCTTACACCCTGTACTAAATTAATCAACTATTCCAACAAGATATCAAGTATCTACAAAATGATAAAACATGTTGATTATATAGAATTCATAAGAGTGATAAACATAAAACCGATTCGCCAATTATCTAATAACTTGGAGTACTTATAGTAAGATAAAATCGAATTTTAATGCGCCATTTTGTTTCTAAAAAGCTTTTTTTTTCCATATGAAATTTGATTTACAAAAATTTGATATAATCTTGAACCAAAAACAATAATATATCGCTCATAAAATTTATATTTTAATTATATTTCAAATTTTGCCCCTATTTCTAGAACATTTGTTTGTATTTCGACTACGATGTAGTCATCATCAGTATGAATTAGCTAATCGTAACTATCTCTGGGATATGGAGTCAGAGATATGTTGCTTGTTGCTAATTTGGTGCGTGTCTCACAATGATATTAAAAAAGTTATGTCCTTTTATACGATTTGACTGAGGGTATAATCTGACTTGAGGATTATTTGAGTTGCCTGACTACTGGATTAGGTATGTGGAAAGTCCCACCTATTTATTGGCGGTATTCTTTGGTGACTATGCGACGTTTGTTTTGTCACTAAAGTGAGTGTATCTACGCTAACCTTGACATTCAGGTATTGGATTTTTATTTTTTTAAATGGTTTAATTTTATTAAATCAGAATTTGGAATTGGGCCATTGTCTAAATTCATTCTCTGTTTTTTCAATTTGTATATGTAGATGCTTTCGTATGCATCTAATTCTGTAGGGTTTTGTACCAATTTCAGTAGTTTTAAATTCGATTTATCAATTTTGTGATTGTTCTCAATAACGTGCGCCGCTATACACGATTTTTCGGTTCTCCCAAATTTTACATGAGCCAGATGTTCTTTGATTCGAATACCGATTTGGCGACGACTTTGACCAACATAAATTTTCGAATAGTTTTGACAATTGACACCATATATGCCCGATTGTTTTTCATTACTAATTTTATCCTTAGGGTTGCCCAGTAACTGTTTGATTTTATTTTTACTAACAAGCGCTGTTTTTAAGTTGTTATCTCTTAATTCTCTAGTGATTTTATTTGTGCATGGGCGGAAGTATGTTAGTTTGCACCATGTAGTTTGTTCAACGTTGCCAATTTCTGGTGTTAGTGCGGTGGAATTGTTTCGTGCAAGTTTAAATTTAGTTCTGCGGACCAAATTATTTATTATGTTAGAGTCGAAGCCATTAATAATATATCGCTCATAATATTAATTATTTTAATATATGACAGCATTTAAAATACAATATATCATGTCATATTGTTTTGTCGAGCGGATTTTGGGACACCCTTTTGAGGGCAATTCTGAAAAACTAGCATTATCTAAATGATGAAAAATTTTGAAAACGTCTGGGACTGAGAGTGTCACAAGATTATTGCAAAAGTTGCAATAAAGGAGGAGCAAGAGTCGAAGACTCTCCTAGTCTGCCAATGGCCAGCTATTAGTATGAAAGACTCAACCATCCTTTGACGACCGCTCTGAGTAAAGTCTACTGGCTTCAATATAATATACCTGGTCATTTTGTTTTGTTGGACGTATTTTGGGATATTCTTTTGAGGGCAACTCTGAAAAACATATATTATCTAAATAATGAAAACTTATCTATAATAAGTTCCGAAAAACATATCGACCAATTGTTACCTAACAAATAGAGGTTTGGCTAGTTTAAGTTGGGCGTTATACATGTGGAACGTCTGGGACTGCGAGTATATCACGACTATTCCAGAAGTTGCCACAGTAAGGAAGAGCAATTCCTTCCACTCCACTCACATCCTTAGGCAACATAATGAACCTTATGGTCGAAGTGTAGCCCGTTCAGGGCAGCTTCTACAATCTATCTATCTAAGGAGGAGCAAGATTCGACGACTCCCCTAGTCTGTCACTTTGCAAAAGTCTACTGGCTTCAAAGCCCTATTGCTAACTTCAACAGCTTCAAACGGTTTAAAAAGTAGTATGAAAGATGAGTCAGTCACTTTCTGTATCGCAATGGACCTTATGGTCTAATGAGCTATATTCTGTTAAAGACTGTATGCCGCAGGAACAGAAATAAAACCACATTATTACGAGTTAGGATATGGTCTTTGACAAAATAGGTTTCTGAATTTAAAAAAATATCATTCCTAATCGATACGGTTCTAGCTTCAAGGTGTATAGTATATCTATACATATAAAATGCTTTGTCCTGAATGACGGATCAACGCACAGCCTAAACTGCTGATCGTAGAGACCTGAAACTTGAAGGGTGTGTTCTTTGTATGACGTAGGCATCCGATATGGATGCCATTTCCGAAACTCTTCCCCTAAGGGGGTCAAAAACAGGGGCAAAGTTTGTATGGGACAACGTGATTCCTTGGTTCAATCTACTTCAAATTTTGCATAAACATTCAGTATATTTACTTAAATACTAAGTAATATAAGGTCTGTAAAATTACAATTTTCGTGGGCGAAGCTGCGACGGGCAGTGCTAATTATAGATAAGAAAAACCACGGCTAAGTATGTTTTTTGGAAATTTAAGTACAGTCTGTCGGAAATGAAGATGGAAAACTACGTGACCACTTCACTAAAAGAAGAAGACGTCGAATTTCTAGATGGAAGAAAAGGTTGGTTGAACATGTGGGTGGTCAGTAAATGTGGGAGGGCATATGACATGAGATAATGCGGGAAGGTCTCTGCCTAGAATATGGGATAATTTACGGCTCTAGTTATTAATAGTTTGTTCGATAAGGATTATATTTCGTTTCGATTCTAAATTACAATACTTTTTTTTAGTTCATTAGTTACAACCCAAATAATATGTCCACTATTCCAAATTGTTGCCCCGAATTATGTCATATAAAGTGTAAGGCCAGTTAACAACTGCAGTGTTATAGGATTAGATTTACCGAAAATATGAGTCCATATCTAATAGTTAAACAGATTATATTGTTTGGAAATTTATACAACCACCTTAACCATAGATGTTTTTCCTTTTCCATGATTGAGAAAATCATTTTGAATTTGTAAAAGGGTTTTACCTTTTGTTTCCAACACATAAAATATGGTAAAGATTATACCTCCAATCATTATTATAAAGCACAGCCAAAATGTTACAAACATATCAAGACCTTCCGATATTACAGAAAATAATTTTGTTACAGTAAATGAACAAAGAGAGCCATACATGGTAGCCACTATGGCAGCGATACCTTTCAAATTTGTGGGAAATAATTCACTTAAGAAAATGTATGATAACGATCCAACGCCAATTGGTTGTGCAGTCATGAAGAACATTATTGAGACTAATGGTAACCAGTTAATGGAGCTCACATCACATTCAATATAATTTTTTAAGAAGAAAAATAAACCAACAGAAAACAATGCTACGGCACAACCAAAAGTTGAAGCGATTAATAATGGTTTACGACCAAAACGATCCACAAAGAAGGCTGAAAATATTCCAGCAAATAGTTGAACAACTCCACATATAATGGCTGCTAGCGATGCCGGTATTGGTGAATCAGTTTCTTGAAAAATTTTCTGCATAAATGATTGTATTGCTGCGATACCACTGAAATGTTGGATAGTTTTAACACCTGCAAAATTACAATTCATGAACTACAATTTTTAATAAAAGTACTTTATATCAGTCCAAACACACAAGACTCCAAGGGCGTAGCCAAAGTAAGGCAACTGGGGCACCTATCCTATCCCAGCTGATATTTTTAATATATTTCGAAATTATCTCTTTTAAAAAAAAAATTAATTCTTAACTATTACTACTCTTTTTTAACCCGACTTCAAAAAGTAGGATGGTTCTCAATTCGTCTGTATTTTTTTTTTTTGTGTCACCTCAGAACTCCGTCATTTATGAACCGATTTTGAATTTTTTGTTTTTGTTTTAAAGGGTTTGGTTTCCCATTGATCCCATTGGCACCAAATCGCATTCTGATGAGGGGATCCCCGGGAAATCGAGGAAAATCCTCATTTTATATGTGATAACCGATTTCTGAGAAATTTTTTTTTTTTTTAAAGGGTATACTCATTCATAATGGGAAAATAAGAAAATTTTTTTAAAAACCGACTTCAAAAAATTTGTTTACAAAAAAAAACCGACCCAAAAAAAAAAAATTTTTAAAAAACTGAAAATCTGTTATAAAAAAATGCACTAAAAATTAAAAACCAAAAAAAAACGGAGAAAAAAAAATGTGTTATAAAGAAATGCACTAAAAGTTAGTAGGTCGTTTAGTTGGTCTACCCATATTTAGACAAATAAAATAAGTTATAGAACTTCAAACTCACTAAAAAGCGAGAAATAAAACCTATTTTGACAAAATGGAAACCCGATTAGAAAATTGAACCCAACTGAAGATTGGTACATACTTGATTTATATAATTGACAACCCCACATGAATAAATTAGTAATGATTAAATCTAATTTTTTTGCCCACCCCTAAATAAAACACTCGCTACGCCCTTGCAAGGCCCCTTTGATTATTGGGGTTTAATAAATCAAGCCGATTATAAACTTACCTAAAACAATAAACAAAGCTTTGCGTGTCATTGGTTGTTTAAATAATTCAAGGACTGATGTTTTATTTTCCATTTCAATATCAACACCACGTTGCATTGCGTCTAGCTCATTGTCTAAATTCTTATCGTCAGTCAAACCACGAAATTTTAATAAACATTCCATAGCTGCATCTCTTCGGCCTTGTTTTAATCTATAATAGGGTGATTCGGGCATCCAATAAAATGTTACCACAAATATAATCGGTATAGACGATAGAATTATTACGAATGTGTTGTTAGAGACATATGGACCAACACTCAAGGAAAATAGTACACCACAATTATTCATGAACATGACTAAAGTTCCAACACGACCACGAATATCAGGTTCACATATTTCACCAATGTATAAGGCACACACCTGGAAAAAAACATTAATATTACAGTACAAATTGCACGGGGGTTTCAATATAAATAAGTTTTCAATAATTCAATAGAATTTTATCATAGGCGGCTATGTGCCCACTTCATATCTAATAAAGCCCAGTCATGAAAAACAAGCGCGAATCCACCGTTCTGGGCATTATGGACATGCCCAACCCTAATAGACTTGTATCGCCTCACTTTCACGGTCTATTGAGGTCAATAGGCTGATGATATTATATCCAATGCCTTAATAAAACAAAATAAGAAACAATGAATCGTGCGTGATTCGGAACACAGCGAAGTACTTAGTCATCATAGACGATATGCTGACACGTTATGTCAAATTTTTGACAACAGATTATCTGTTTCTTTTTGGCACATGAATACTTGTATTGGAAAAAAGAGATGACTATTCGCTGGGTGCGCATAGTCATCTACTAATTTAAAAGTACATAGTCGTCTACTAATTGAAAAGTAAGCGTGTTTTGCATGCACATATAGAATGGCACAGAAAAGATTATCCGGGCTAGCTCTCCTAAATATACACAAAGCTTGAAACGTAAGCTTGAATTTGTAATTTAACTAAGGACCTAAATACAATTATTTAATGTAAAATGTATACTAGAGTTTAATTTAATTTGATATCCTTTGAAGTTGTAAACATTTCATCAAAATCGGTTCAGTAGTTTAGAGTCTAAATGTAACACTGTGATGTGCAAACAAACACACATTTACTTTTGTAATTTTCGTGAGCGATCAAACTAACATTTTACAGGTTTATTAATTTACTAGTGTTCACCCCACGGCTTTGCCCACGAGCAAATCAGTTTCTATATTCATCAAGCTGGGATGATTTAGACGTTCTTGGCCCATGTTGTGTTTCTGAACGCTTTAACGATTTTTTTATACTCTTTAACGTTGAAAAAGAACGTTCGTCACTGCAGTTGGTGATCATGAGAAACAAGTAAATGCGCAAGGCAATTTCTAAATTTGGGAAACACGATTCTAAAGAATTATTCATTAAACGATTATAGAATCGCAGTTCCAGAGCCTCGTCCTTCTTAAGGTCAATAACAGTAGCCACATCTGTTTTAAGTAGCTCAGCGAACTGCACAAATTCGTCGCCTAGGCAGTCGCCCAAATCATGTGCGTAAGCACAGACGATAATTGAAGATTTTTTCAAAATCTCATCTGTTGTAAGAGATTTTAATTGACGAAATGCTCCAAAAACACTAGTTACTTTATGGTATACTTTCATACGTTTAGCTAAAGCAGACAGTACGTTATCAATAATGAAAAAAATATAACATCAGTGAACTTGTAATTTCCTTAAATAATTTTTTTTTACGCTCAGGCAGGCGTGGGTGCACGGGGCCCGTAGCATTTGCTACTCTTGCTACGTAGCTAATCCGGCACTGGATTTAGGGTACATCTAAGTTTAAAATTCCGAATAAGTGAAGATCAATTATTTCAGAATAGATATTGGCACATTTGAAATGGTACGAAAATCATTTGTAAAATTATTATTTATCGAACCGAGAACGTATTGATATTTCCGGGTAACGTTTCAGAAAATAATAACAATGTATGCAATATAAAAAAAAGTGTGTGTGTCAGCTCCGACGCACGATGGAGTTTACTCCTTAAGAACGATTGTCTTTGAACAGGCACAGAAAAAAAGACTTACTAGACTAAAAAAACGACCGATATCATATTGGAGCTAGAAAAACCGGTCTTTCTATAAATTTTCTTGAATTAAAAATATTTTTTCGAGATTGAAGTTAACCTTTGAAGTAATCCACAATAATAATATGAATTATCGACATCAATATCAATAATAAAATGAAACAAGCTTGTTTACGTGCTATTGAAGTGTTAAAAATACATGTGGTAATGAAGAAAGTTTGTGAACATCGACTGGGTACGTTAGTCTATCAGGCTATTGTCAGTTTTGGAGAATATATGCCTATATATATAAATAGATTAACATCACGAAGCAAGTAGTGTTGTTAGAAACAAACTGTGTGAGTTGAACATCAACTAGATACATTAGTCTGTCAGGCTATTGTCAGTTTTGGTGAATAGACGCTTAAATGTGTATATAAATATCATATTCTAAAAAACGTAACGAGGTCATTCGATCACTAAATTTCACTCTTCATATTTTTTTCAATACCGGGCGCCTTATATGAAAATCGATTCTTAAGGAGTAACCAAAACATATTTTCTTAAATACTCACAGCTCCACCTATGGCAACACCACCTCCAGAAACCAATCTCGCAGCAAATAACGTATAACAACTATATGAATATAATGCCATTATCCATCCAGCTAGATAAATTGGTCCAGCTAACAGTAACGTAAAACGTCGTCCTAATTTATCAGCAAATGTTCCAGCAAATATAGCCCATGGGACACCACCCAATGTTAAAAACGACACAGCCCATGCCCAATCACCTTCTGAGCATTCAAATGGTGTTTCACCATCATCTAGTTTAATTTGTACAGGTGAGGCCCAACCAATGCATGTTCCAGCAATAAACATAACGAGGGTGGCTGTAAATAAATTTTCTCTTTAGTATATAATCTTAAAAAAATACAACTATTGAATAAAATTGAAAACCGATTTCCAAAATGGACAAACAAAATTAAAAATGTAAATTAAGTAATGATCCATTTTTTTCATTCGTAATTTATTAAAAATTTGGGTTAAAGCTTCGTTTAAAAGCGCAATTTGTTCATTGGTTAATGGAAAATAAAAAACACTTTTAGTGATCTTGTCGTATCTTTAATAGTTGAAAAGATATTTAAAGTTTAAGGTAGCAATACTTTATTTATGTTTTGAATTTTTTCGTATCTTTGTTAATAAAAAAATAGAAAATCAAATTTTTTTTAATTTTCCAACGCGGATCTTTTTTAAATTCTTCAAAGAATAGCTTCCAGAAGTAAAAAAAAATTCCAGACTTATTATTTTCAAAATAATCGGTGTTATCCAGATTGGAAAAATTTTTTAATTAACAAAAGCATAGTTAATGGAAAAATTGGGGTAAATATTTTTTGCCATCGGATTATTATTTGTTGAAGTATCCAGTAAATACGTGCATTTTTTCTTTCTTTAATATGCATTTTTGATGGGTTAAAAAAATTGTTTTGTTCAAGTGTCTGAATCAAGCTGAGCCGAATCACTCGTTTTCAAGACCTATTTTCATCTCTCAATTAAAATTAGAAATATTAGTGGTAAACTTTGGCAGTTAAGAAAATTTCCTGCTCTTTAAGAATCTTTTATTTGATTTCCGATATCTATAATAGTTTTTGAGATATGTGCAAAAAACGAAACCCCCTGTTTTTTTTTACTCAATTGTATATAACTTTTGCAATTTTTTTGCGCGGGACTTTTTCAAAACCTTTCTAGATGCAATTACGAGTCAAATGACACCCTGGTCATAATTTTCTGAGAACGCTCATTCGATTTACTAGTCTAATACAAACCAAAGACAAAAAAACACACACTGAGCTTATCTAGTGAAAACGACGCACATTGAGTGTCACACGTCATATTCGCTTAATAATGCCACTGACGTAACACCTCTCTTTTTTTGTCGAGGGGCGTTTAAAAAATTCGTTACGCAGGAGCTGCTTCAACTTAGCGAATTTCCTTAGAATACATAAATCACTTTCTAGCGATTAGAATTTTAATCTGATCAAAATGAAATGTCGTAAATGATTTTAATATCTGCAAGTCCAATTTCATTAATTAATGACATACATCGAGGGAAATTGGGGGGGGGGGGGTTATAAAGAAAGAAGAAAACACAAAATATAAAATATCTCTCTTAATATTAAAACAATCGAAAAATGTGTAAGGAATAATGTTGTAGAAAATCAAATTTGCTACAATTCATCACCTTATCATTTTTGCTCAAACTCTTATGTGTACAGAGATATTAAGGAATTTAATTTTCAATCTTAAAGCGTCAATATTTCTGTAAATATTAGTGTAACAGAAAAAATGATAAGCCACAAAATTTCAGTAAAACTTAGTGCCTACAACTTTACTTCTTATAAATTTTTCGATTTTTCAAACATTAAGGGAGATATGTCAAATTTTGTGTTTCCCCCACCCTTTAAACCCCCCTTTCCCCTTGTCAGATTTTACCCATTAATGAACTTGACCTTTAAATACCAAAAGCGCCTCAAATACCAAATTTGATTCCGATAAAATGAAAACTGTGACCACCGCTAGAGTGATGACAGTCATATATATATGTATAGATATATGTATATATATATATATATATATATATATATATATATATATATATGTATGTATGTATCTATATATATATATATATATATACATATATATATATAGATACATACATACATACATATATATATATATATATATATATATATATATATATCCATAGATATGTATGTATATAAATTTTACAAATGGTGATTTTTGAAATCTCCTAGATAGGATCGATGGACATTTGAAGAAATTTTTGCGAAATTTAGACTTCGGTTCGGGACCAATAGCTCTATTTCCTTTCAAGAAATTCGCTAACTAGCAAATAAAATAAAAAACTTACCTAAAAAACCAGCCATATATTGATTCCGTTGATGTGGTGTCTCTAATACAAATGTGAGACGTGATATTACTGATACTTTTTTCTTTTTCTCTTCCATTTTTGTAAGAAAATTATTCCAGAAAGGTTGACAAAACAAGTATTAATGAAATTTCAGAACAGTAGAACAGTACCACAAAATACAATAAGAATAAAATATTATATTTCTGGTTTTAAATTAAATTTTTGTTATATGTTTTCAACGTGTATATAAATTATCATTTACGTTTGACTTTGATTACAAAAACTTGTTCACGTAATACTTCCATTTTTCAAAAACGATTCGATGCCAACACACAAAATTTCAGCAATTTATGAAGAAATTGAATAATCAAGTGTTGTTTTTCCAGTTAAGTCAAACTAATAAGTAAATCACATATCAAATTACTTAATTTTACTAATACACAAAGATTTTATATTTTTTTATTCAAACAATTCGATACATCCACTTAAAAGTCTAATCAGATTACATTCTTCTGTTATCGGTAATGATGTAAACTTTTTAGTAATATGCAATTATATAAGGTGAAATAAAAATAACTCATTTAATTTTACGGAAATCCTGTTGAAAAATCAACGGTACCTACGGTTTCTTTCGATCCAATCTTTCTGTTTGTTCTGTATATTAAATAAAGTTGCCGGCTCTCGGGTTTTTGGCTGTTCAAATGTTTAATAACGACATAAGGAGTCAACGATATAAGGTAGCCGCTTGAAGAGCGACTGGAGTTAAGTACCTAAAATAGACAAACGCCAAAGAGTAAGGGAAATCCCCAAGTCTGGCCACAAGGGATTTCCCGTGAAAGCAATACAACGCCAACAAATATTGCTGGACTAAATAAAAACAACATTTGTCAGAGGGGTAGATTGTTAGACAGATTGTAGAGCCTACCCTGGGTGGGCTACACTTCGATCATAAGGTCCATTGTGATGCCTAAGGATGTGAGGATGTGAGTGGAGTGGAAGGAATTTTTGTGTATAGACTAGGAATAGGGAATATGCATGAAAATTTTTTTTCACATTTATTTTCAGAATATGAAAATACTGTTAATACTGTAATAATATTTAAAAACGAAATTAAAATCCGACAAATATCAAGGAAGCTATAAGCTTTTAAAGATTATTATCTGTCTCTTTCTTGCAAAAATACTTAAAACGGAGTTTTACGTGTATTTTAAATGGTGAAAGTGTAATATGACGTCACATAACATATCAAGAGGGCTATCAACCTCTTTGTCTAATCGGGAATTTCAATCATTCATATCTCGCTTATTTTTAAAGGTATTAAAAAAGTAATTTTACCTTGATATTTGTCAAGTAAACATGCTTCAATTCAGGTGAAAAAAAATTTTCATGCATATTCCCTATTGGTAGAATATGCGGCTGCAGCCGACTATGATAGGAACTATGCGGATATTCATCTGGAGTTCGCGAAGGAAACTGCAGAAAACCTTCTCAAGCATAGCCGGTTACTTCGTTCTTGTCCATACGTCGACAGTTAAGTCAATTTACTGCCCCGTTTTTTTTCTTAAAAATAGACACACTGCCGATGGCGGGATTCGAACCCATAACCTCCCAGTTTCCAAATAGCCGCACTGCGCAGACATAGCGCCTCAGATCGCTCGGGTGTCAAAGGGGTAGACTAAATAAAACAAATTTGGTATGCCAATATATTTATCGTTGTATGACGAATACATTTTCACCTTGCGTCCGAGTTATGCATAAACCATTGAGGCGTGAGGCCGTAGGCGGTGGCCCACGTCGCCCACACCTAATGCCTCTTCTGACTTGTATTATAGTTTGGATTTACTTGGATTGTATTTGTTTTAGGAATTAGGATTAGGATTCATGATCGGAACCGTTTTCATCTATTTTTTGACAACCAAAAACGAAACTGTTTTATTTTAGACTTTAAAAACCGAAACAGATACTGAAATCGTTTAACTTTCCGAAACCACAGCCAAGACCGTTAAATTTATTAAACGATCGGAATCCCTGATTATCAAAAAGAAGCGATTAGTACATCGGACATTTAAAACAATTTTACATAATATGGTTTTATGGTAATCTTTTGCCCTACTCAAATGCATTTAATAAAAAAATTCAAAGCAATTCTGTTATCAAAATAATAATTTAATGTATCAGCTAGCCCCTTAAAGCTATACAAATATGGTTTATACTTTATGCAGTAAAGTTGTAAAAGGTGTTAGTTATATCATAATACTTAGTGTATACTTAAACGTCACAATACTCTATCAAGGTCAATTTCCAGTACGGTTACGAAGACGTAAGTTTCAAAGAACAAACGTATTACTAAATAGACTAACACGTCATTGAACTTAACTTAGGATACACGAATAACCATTACAGATCTGCGCTAACCATTACGGATAATTATTTCTTAGGAAAAATAAAGTCTGGTTTGAATTCCAAAATCGTGTCTATTTTACTTTTATAGAAATAGATTTTTAGATTTCAGATAAATAGATAGATTGTAGAGGCTGCTTTGGACGGGCAAAACTTCGATTATAAGGTCCATTGGGATGCCTAAGGATGTGAGGATGTGAATGGAGTGGAAGGAATTTTTGTGTTTGGTCTAGAAATTGGTAGGATATGCAGCTGCACCCGACTATGCTAGGAATTATGCCGATATTCATCTGGAGTTCGTGAAGGAAACTGCAGAAAACCTTCTCAAGCATGGCCGGTAACTTCGTTCTTGTCTATATGACGAAAGTTTAGTCAATTAATCGACTTTTTTTTTCTTAAAATTGACAAACTGCCGATGTTGGGATTGGAACACATAACCTCCAAGTTTCCGAGAATGCATACTGCGCAGACATAACACCATAGACCGCTCGGCTACTTGGACTGGTTAGATTTCAGATACTGGAATCATCATTCGCTTCAACTCAAACAAAATCAACTATTAACCTATTATTCGAACACGTGATTTTGTGTATACAATTTTAGCGCATTTTCGAACAAAAACTGTAGGTATTGGTTTTGTATCAATGAAGGAATCGAACCTACCTAGGAGTTATTGAAAATGAATGAACATCACTAATATATATATTCTCACCGTTTATATATATATATATATATATATATATATATATATATATATATATATATGAATATAGTATATATATATATACAGTATATATATACAATATATATATATATATATATATATATATATAAATATAGTATATATATATGCATATACAGGGTGAGTCGAACCAAGTGGATAATAGCACACACCTCCACTTCCTTCCACGATTCTATCATTTTTCTACAACATCCAATAGACGACAATACATTATAACAAAACGAAGACCACCCAAAGACATGATTTAAGCCACAACCAAAAGACTCAGATCATGTGCGCACAAAAATAAAGCAGGCGGGTCAAACAACGCTGTCAAACCTATGTGCGCATAAATAATCAAATCCGGGGCCCGGGGAACAAATATACGAAAAACAAATAAACGATATGGATTACCAGGGTAACATGTATTAAGACAAGAACAAAAATTCGTTATTTTTCTTGTATTATATCAAATTTAATTGTAATTTTAGGGTGACCAAATTTAGCCCCCATAATTTTTTTTTTTAATTTTTTAATTTTTATTTTGATATATCGTCAGTTTGTCTTTTGTTCTTGATTGTTTGCTATAAACAATTGTTTGTCCTTATTTTGTTTATTTAAAAAAAATTAATTAAATGTATATATATATATATATATATAAATGTATATATATATATATGTATATATATATATATATATATATATATATATATATATATATATATATATATATACAGAGTGACCCTTATAAAAAGTCTTTACAACACTTTACCACATATACTATGGCTTAAACCAAGACGATTGAACTAAATTTTCCCCAATAAAAATTGCGTCGTTTGGAAGATGTACCCTCTTGAAGTTGCAGTTTTTAAATCGGTTTTTAATAATAAAATCAGAACGGATTGCGCGATCGTGATAAAATTGGGTATAGTGATTCTGCTTTATCATACAAAACAACCATTATAAATGGGTTTTATTAGCAAAGGGCTTAGCAAAGGATTTTAGGTACGAAATTTAGATGAAGTATGCACCCCACCTCTCCAATCCACCATCCCCTAGGAGGGTTAAACAGCGGATAAAATTGTTATGGAGTTTGTCATTATTGAAGTTATTGATGAAATATGGAAATTGATATTTTGACTTCTGTTTATAAATAAAAGTCAGTTGTACCAGCGTTTTTGAAAATTCATCCTCTAAGGGAGTAAAATAAGGGATGCAAGGTTAAAGGGAAAGTGTTGCCGATCGGAAATCTCAGCAGGCACACGGCTAGTGTAATTATAATAATCAATTATTGTATTAAGTACTACTTCCATTGAAAATTAAAATACCTCGATAAGTGAACATACTTAATACACCAAGTTAGTATTGATTTAAAATTTTAATAAGAATTACGTAATTTAATATCGTAGTTAGATAGTTTCTATAAAAAAAAAAAAAAAACTCGTCACAGAATATTTAAACTAACTGAATGATTAGATTTTAATAATTATCGTCATAAGTCAGATATACAAAAAAAAAAATCTTGAAGTAATTCATAATTAGTAGAGCCATATTGGATAACATGAAGGTCGTTAAAATTTTGACACCAATTTTAGTGTATCAGTTAGCACTCTAATGTCCATTCTCACCGTTTTTGTTGTGAAGAAAATTCAATTTAATGACTGGTTCTTCAAAATTTTACAGCTTATTATTTCAATAATAAAGAATATTCTGTCAAAATTTTAAGTTGATCCTGTTTTTAGTTTTTAAGTAAAAAAATGTTAAAGTTACAATTTTTAAGAGATTTTTACATAAGTTAAATGGACTCGTCGGTAAAAACATGAATACAAATATCTATATCTCGACAACCAGATATGCCAGTGTTATAAAAATAATTATCTAACTGTCATAATAATTATCAAAGTCTTATAAATACCTGGACCAAATTTCAAATTAATCCTGTTTTTTGTTTCTAAGATAATTAACTTTGTAGACCGAAAAATGTCTAAATCTAGTTTTATTTATTTTTATCTAGTTTTAATTTTACATGCAACTTTTTTGAAATACATAAAAACATATTGTTAATTATTAAAACTCTTCGAAAAAATGAAATTTAGGTTTTAATTTTTGAACAATATTTTTTTTTACAAATATATCTTTTTTTACAAAAATTAAATTATTTGAATCGATTTAACTGTAAAATTTTTACTTATTTAGAGTTGGCAACGGATGAGATATCAATGCATTTAGTATAGGACAAACTCACCACCCCTACTTACCCCTTCCAGGTTCACAACAACCTTAAGTGGAGCTTTACTAAATATTTCTTATATTTAAGTCTTTCTTAAATATTTCGTCGGTATGTACCGCCATTATATAAATAATACTTAGTTAAGACAACTTAAGATTCAACGCGTATAAACAAACTATAATTCTAGTGACTTTCTAAAAACTTTTTATTTTTTTTGGATTGCCTTCCTATGTCTTTCTACATAAATAAGTTGCTGAGAAAGTCATAAATAAATGACGAAACGTCCAATTTATTTAAATTAATTCATTTACTTTCCCAAATCCTATTTCCTACGAATTAAGTATTATTAATATTTTTTTTAAAATATTAATATCATAACAAACTCTTTTTTGAAACCGAATTATTAGGTTGTGGTACTCATTTGACGCTCTTGAATTAGTTATACCATGACTTTTACGCTAGGATGCACCATCAAAAACATATAGGCGCAATACTAAAAAAAACTCCAAAAATTCCGAGGTTTTTTGCCTGCCAAAAATTGTCCCGAAGTCACCCAATTTAACATTTTTGTTTTTTACATGTTTGAGCCTAGATAAAGAAGAAAATAAAAAGTACCTACACCACCTTCTGCATCATACCCCCTGTTTTGTTCCTCAACAGTCTAGCGCAGTGATTCTCAACTACTGTGCCGCCAAATTTTAGAAATGTATATAGTAAAGTATTAACCAACATAAAAACGAAAAAACGATCGAGACTATTAAATGTAGAAAACGATATAAGAGTAGCATTGTTGTTTTTACGACCAAATATAAATGAAATTATCAAAAAACATCAAACTCAAATTTCTCATCAAAAGTATTCTTATTATTAACTTGTAATGAATCCCTAAATAAACGTACTGTTGTTTTTGTAGTACATATTATTTTATTTTACATTTAAAATTAATATTATTAACTATTTTACACAGTGTATTGTAGGTAAGTAAACAACTTTTAAACTTATCTTTTTCTTTGTGTACCGTCAAATTTTAAAATCGTTAAAAGTGTGCTGCGACAAAAAAAAAAGGTTGAGAATCACTGGACTAGCGTATTACCTATTACGTTTCATGTTTTTTCTATATATTATATATTTTTACCACCTTTATCATGTTTACAACTAACTACCTATTAAATTAGTTGTGCCATGGAATTTATATTATTTTTATTTATTGAATGTACATAAACACTATTAACATTCATGAACAATAATTAAAACAATAAATTATAATAACTACAAACAGTGCCGGCTCCTATGATACTATTTTTTACACATTTGAGCCCCATCCCAAAGTATACAAAAATGTGGGTAAGGTACTGATAACTAATAAAAGGCCCACTTTTAGCAAAATGACTATAAAAACTAAAAATTTAGTAAACGTTGATAATTTATCCATCCGATGTTTGAAAAAAATCATTACAATTTATTATGTTTCCATGCAAAAAAAGATATTTTTTAAATTATCTTTTGTCATTAGGAACGGGTCTTTCAATAAGAATCAGTAAAAAACTTGGTCAAATCAAATTTATCAATATAATTCACTAAATGATAATTAAATTCAATATTTTCTTCTTTAATATTTATGTACTTCGCACAACAATTCAGTCGAAAATAGGCTGGGCTTTATTAGATTTATTAAAAATACAAAATGCATTAAATTGATTACTTATTTTTTACAAAATATTTTTTTTAGCGAATTTCCTCCAAAGGATGTGCAGCTACTGTTTTTGCACCAATGTTGGAATTTTGTAAAAATTTCTTCAAATTTCCATCGATCCTATCTATTAGATGATAAAAACCACTATCGCTAAAATTTGTATATATGTATATATGTATATATATATATATATATACATATATACATATGTACTTTTTTTTAAAGTCTGTGGACACTCTATCGGTCACAGTTTTATTCCGATTCGAATGAAATTTGGTATTTGAGTTGCTTTTGGTATTCGATAGGTCAAGTTCATTAATGAGTAAAATCGGACGAGGAGAAAGGGGGTTTAGAGGGAGGGGAAAACACAAAATTTGACTATCTCCCTTAATATTTGAAAAATCGAAAAATTTATCAGGAGTTAAGTTGTAGGTACTAAGTTTTACTGTAATTTTGTTACTTATCATTTTTCTGTTACACTAATATTTACAGAAATATTTACAATTAAAGATTGAAAGTTAAAATTCTAAATATCTCTGAGAAAAATGAGTTTGAGAAAAATGATAAAGTAATGAATTGTAGCAAACTTGATTTTCTACAACTTTACTCACTATACATTTTTCGATTATTCTAATATTAAGAGAGATATTTAATATGTTGTGTTTGTTTGACACAAATACATGAAATATATTTTATTGTAAAAAATTTTGATTGTCGTTTCCATAGTAACTATAAACTATAATCGTTATTTTGGCTATTAATAAATTTAATTTTTACCAAACCTAAAGTCATATCAGATATTATATTTCATTTTGATCACACTAAAATTATGACCGCTAGAGAGTGATTTATGTATTCTAAGGAAATTCGCAAAAGTTGACGTAGCTCCTGCGTAACGAGTTTTTTAAATTGAAATCAGTATTTTATTTTTAATCACCAACCACCCTGGGCCGTATTTGGAGTCTAAAGAAAAAATCTCGAACTTGCCTTCTTGAAAAACTGCTTTTTTGCATGAAATATTAAAAACTTACTTTAATTTATCTTACCTTTAATTTATAAAACATGCTATTAAAGCGAAAGTTTATTGAAATTAACTAACAAAAAAAGCTTTATATTCTCAATAAGGCCCAGGCTTTCTTAGGATACAATCAATTGGGCCCGTAATAAGGGCAGTAACAAAAAAAATGCCGGTAAAAACAAATGAAGAAAGACATCAATAGTATCCAACTGACTTCCAATGATGAAAAGCTTAGATATTAAGATCCAATAGTAAAAAAAAACAAAAAAAAACACGATCTTATTCACCGAAAATTTCAAAAAAGTGATTAATCAATATTAAAACAACATAGGTTCTTATTGATACATCACTGATAAATACGGATTTTCTGTCTAACCGAAAACGCATTCGATTAAAAGGGCTTCAGGATGTTATCACCCCATCCATGGAATTTCGAAAAACCAATTATACCATATAATTGGTCACTAATTGGTCATAAATGGTCAGATTGTCCCATTATTTGGACAGCGATAGAAAACTTTTTATTAATGCTTTAAATTTTTGTCAAGGTCATGAAAAAATTTTAGCACCCCATATTCCACATAGAGAAAAAATACCAGTCAAGTAGCCGAGCGGTCTAAGGCGTCATGTCTGCGCAGTATGCAGTACTTGGAAACTGGGAGGTTATTGGTTCGAATCCCGACATCGGCAGTTTGTCAATTATAAAAATAAAAAAAAGGGGCGGTTGATTGACTAAACTGTCGGCGTATGGACAAGAACGAAGTAACCGGCTATGCTTGAGAAGGTTTTCTGCAGTTTCCTTCACGAACTCCAGATGAATATCGGCATAGTTCCTAGCATAGTCGGCTGCAGCCGCATATCCTACCAATTCCTAATCTACTCACAAATTCCTTCCACTCCACTCACATCCTCACAGCCTTAGGCATCACAATGGACCTTATGGTCGAAGTGTAGCCCGTCCAGGGCAGCCTTTACAATCTACCTCTAGAGAAAAAATAAAGGCACTAATCGATTAAAAATAATCCACTGATAATTGGTCACTTAAAATAAATAATAGATTTATCAGTCAGATTTATTTCCTGGGAAAAATCGATTTCCTGGGACACCGCCTAAATCTATTTCATGAACTTGAAAAAAACTTAAAACATCGACAAAAAGTTTTCTATCGCTGACCAAATAATGGGGCTACCTGACCATTAGTAACCAATTAGACGGTATAATTGGTTTTTCGAAATTCCATGGATGGGATGCTAAACATTTTCTTTGACCTTGGAAAAAATTAAAAGATCAATAAACAAATTTTCTATCGCTGACCAATTAATAAGACTACCTGACCATTTGTGACCAATTAGATAGTATAATTGATTTTTCGAAATTCCATGGATGGGGTGCTAGCATCCTGGAGCCATTAAAAGTACTCTTTGTCTATTGATGTTTTTACCTATATGTTGGATATTTCGAATTAATTCAACAATTACAATAACGATTTTTCATGACAGACCTTTATTAGGAGCCGAAAAAGTTTGAAAATAACAGGATACTTAGTTTTTGGTTGTTTTCATCTCTCGCGTATGCACAGGCGTTACCAGTCCATGTGGCCCTAAGGCGTTATGTCTGCGCAGTATGCAGTACTTGGAAACTGGGAGGTTATGGGTTCGAATCCCGACATCGGCAGTTTGTCAATTAAGAAAAAACAAAGGGAGCGGTTAATTGACTAAACTGTCGGCGTATGGATATAAGAACGAAAGTAACCGGATATGTTACTAAAGCTTTTCTGCAGTTTCCTTTCACGAACCAGGAGAATCAAGATATCAGTTCCAATCAAAGTAGGCTTTAGTCGCACCACCTACGAAAATGTACGAACGGAACTAAAATTATTATTTTTATTATTATGAAATTTCAAAGTATACTTAATTCAGGATTTGAGTTTAATTAAAAATTGTGTTCGAAAAAATATAGTCAACAATTTTTCCACCCAGGGTGCCCGTTTTTTTTTTTTTGGTGCTCTGTTCGGTGGAATAGTTCAAACATTCCTTGAGCCGGCCTTGGCTACAATTAAAATAGTATAATTTAAAAATAATTAATTAATAAGAAATATACACATGCTGTATAAAAATAAACATGAGACAATTGTGTGATTAAATATTATCATTTCACTTCTTATAAAAATCAATAATTGTGATAAATAATATATTATTTAATCGTCTTTTAGGGTGCTTATGTGGCTTACACTGACTTATAAAACATGTCTGATAAAACTGTGTTCATTTGTGTTGAACCCTCGAATTGTCCCAGTTTGAGTGGATCAGTTTTCAAAATAAAGGGAAGGAAACATATCATTATTAAAGATTATTAACATAATCAAAGAGAACTCTAGGTTTTTTTGAAATTACATTTCAAATTTTGCCCCAATTCCAAGAACATTTATTTGTATTTTATAAATGCGTATTTCGAGTACAATGTAGTCATCATTTGTATGAATTAGCTAATCGTAACTATCTCTGGGATATGGATTCAGAGATATGTTGCTTGTTGCTAATTTGGTGCGTGTCTCACAATGATATTAAAAAAGTTCTGTCTTTTATACGATTTGACGGAGGGTATGGTCTGATCTGAGGATTATTTGAGTTGACTGACTAACGGATTAGATGTGTGAAGAGCTCCACCTATTTATTGGCGGTATCCCTTTGTGACCATGCGGCGTTGTTTTTGTCACTACAGTGAGGGTATCGAAGCTGACCTTGATATTCAGGTATTCGATTTTTTGAAAATGGTTTAATTTTATTAAATCAGAATTTGGAATTGGGCCATTGTCGAATATCATTGTGAGACACGCACCAAATTAGCAACAAGCAACATATCTCTGAATCCATATCTCAGAGATAGTTAATTCATACTGATACGATTAGCTAATTCATACTGATGATCGAAATACGTATTTATAAAATACAAACAAATGTTCTAGGAATTGGGGCAAAATTTGATATGTAAAAATATCATTGTTTCTCCCACTTTTAGTCCATTTATAATTTTATTTAGTGGTGTGTAATAAAATCAGTGATAACCAACAAGTGTATCGTGGTGGGATATACAGTACGACAACTAGAATTAACAAATAGTTGTCTAGTGCCACCAATCCCAATTTACTGTTGTTATTATATTGAATGGTTTATAAAATTTGGTTTATGTATTATGAATTACTTAATACAAATAAATAACAAGTAATGTAACAACGAACTGAGTTAACTGTTTGAATTCCCAGTACATACTGAGTTTATGGAAAAAAGTTTCAAACAAAAGTTGTTTATTTTAAAAAGAAAAAGATTTTTTTGTTATTAAACTTTTGTTATATCTCTTACAGTTTCAAAGATACGCAGTTTTGTCCATGTTGCCCATACATGGTCGAATGTTGGTCATTAACGAAATTGACCTTACTTTTTTACTCTAGAACACAAGAACTTTTAGCGCGTTATCTCTTTTCGTTCTTGAGTTATTGTGTCCACAGACAGACAGACAGACGGACGGACATGCGGAAATGGCCGAATTAGGTCATTTTCTGAACACATATGCCAAACATTCATGCCTACGATGCCTACCTCGTATATTTACATATACTGGGTATAAAAAGATGAATATATGATATTACTCTACACCTGAATATTATTTTAACTTTTTTTAATTCCTTTAATTTAATTTCTAAATGAAAGTTTTCTGATTTTTCCCGTAAGTTTTAAGTTATTCCAGGTCGAATGCAAAAAATCATATCCTGATACCATGTTTAGAAATGGATTAGATTTTTTCGGTTTTTTGCCTTGATTAACTATATCTAAGTTGTTAGCTATAATATAATCAAAGAGGTACTTGACTGTATACCTCTTGTATTTGTGTAAGTACTCCCCCATGCAGTGTGATGAGCGTTTGCATTGCATACCATGATCAGTTGGTGGTCTTTTGCCTTACAATAATGGATCAGATCTTTCATCTCTGTTGTTGGTGGTGGAGTAGATATATCATAGGGTAGGTAGACCGAAACGATGATTACCACTCCAGTTTCGTTCTCCATGTTGTATTTTACTTTTACCGCTGTAAGATCTCTCTGACAAAACTCTAACAGAGGCAAGACATTGATACCCCTTTTGCATAAATGCAAGTTCTGGGTCTCTCTGGGGTTTTATCATAAGAAATTTGTCCTCCAGCATCTCCTAGTCCAAGAATCTTATGGTTCACAGCCCAAGGTTCCTAGACCAGAGCTACGGAAATTCCCCTTTTCTGCATATTTTGACAGAAGACAGCGGAATCCGTCTTACTGTGCTGGAGGATTACCGTATCCGAAGTATCCGAAGAGCTGACACTCTTTTTTCCCTTCGATGTTTTCAGTGGCCTAAGGTTGACTTTACCAAACCCGAGATATAATTTAAACCCACGGTTTTGAATCAACCCCAGATCCGCGGCACTCACTTCCAGCACGATGCTGTGTCCCGTATCGACCTTCGTGTTGTTGATAATTCGCCACTCCTCAGTGCGCAGATTTGTATTCTGCACTCCTAGAGTTTAGATTATTTTGTCCGTTTCAACGGAGTTATCTGGGGAGAAATACAGCATAAATACAGCATACAGCAGAAATTTTGATATGTTCATCAGGGCTTTTACGATAAGTTTCGCTCCCATGGCCTGATGTCCGGGACGTTCTCCATAGGCCAGTTTATGGCTGTTGTGCCTATGCATTGCACAACGAGGGCCCCCCTGTCCAGGTAGCAACCTTGATACTGTGGGTCCTCAACGTGCTCTTGGCGAGTGATGGTTAGTAGCATCGAAAGTTACACCCTTTCGAATTGTTCCTAAGTCATTTTGACCTCAGAATACTCCCGCAGTGCATTGTACATCGTTGTTGTTGAGGCGGTTTCAGCAAACGTATTTATAGCCCTTGCCTGTTCCCCCCCCCCTCTACGTTTTTTCTAGATCTGTTTCGGCCTTGGAGTCCCGTTTTCAGATCTCAACCTCCTTTCTTGTGGGTTTTCCACATTGTTTCTGAAAACAGAACTGTAGGGTTTTTTTTCCGGATTTTCCTCTTTCCGGTGGAATCAGTTTCCCCTCAGCCTTAGCTTTCTCTACTGCTGCTTTTCTCCGGGCTGCACACGAGAGATTTTTTCTTTCCACCTTCAGAAAAGGATTCCTAAGTTTATCGTCCAGATTTTCTGCTGGGTTGAATGCACCTGCAGTTTTTTGTGTCTCGGCGAGGTAAGCTTGCGCAGTCTCAACTGATTCACTTTTTGAGGGAATTTGAGCACCAGATTTTTTTTACCATTAACCATTTTGGTTCCATAAAAATACCGTGTACTACCCCATCGGCCACTTGATGGGGAGGGCATTTATACAATGGAGTTCTTCAGTTGCTCCAAGAAGTTTTTTCATGACAGCATTTGACCCTGCTGCCCTAGCCTTCGGCTAGTTCCCTAGGCACAATGCCTCTCACCGTAGCTTGGGTTCCCTCCTCTTTTCTCAACCCGGCTTGGGACTGGCTATGGCTGAGTTTTATGCTTCCATAGTCCAAACCACGAAGTATATATAAAGGAGTCCGAACGTAATGTTAAATAAGTGGTTTCAATTTGATGCACAGATCACGAAGTACCTATATATTTTTATCAATAGAGTACGCTACTTCTCAAGAAGTACTAATAATAGTGGTTGCTTTCCATTTAAACATACAGCAACGGAGTGTGTTGCACGCTGTGTGTCAGGAAAGTGCGATTAATGGAACCTCCGTGGCTGTGTGTTAATTGGAAAGAAACCATTAACTATAAAAAAACAAGTAATGTAACAACTAACTGAGTTAATTGTTTGAATACTCAGTATATACTGAGTTGTATATACTTAGTATTGTTAATATTTCTGCCTATCCAATGTTTATAAATTATGAATTATCAAAAAATCAGCACTGTTGCTGGTTTCGTTCAGAAGATATTTCGGGGTCAAATTATCTATGATATTTCCTGTAGTAATAGCACTGTAAGTGAGAATGCCAAATGTCCCTTAAACTCGGCCTTGCGCTCTACCGTGCTCTAGATTTGTAAATGTTTGTTTTGTATTAATAATTAATATTGAAACAGTAAAAATGTTCATGCATTTAAAAAATTTGATATTAATGTTCTTGCGATTTTTATATATTTAAATATTGAGTTATATAATTGAGTTATACAACGCGACCGTCTGTTAACGCAAAGCGTTGGTCATCGCGAGCCTTTAGGCGACGCGAAAAGGTAGTCAACGCGAAGATTTAGAAAATTAACGGAAAGCGTTGGTAAACGTAAAGCGTTGGTAAACGGAAGGGTTGGTCAATGAGAAGCGTTAGTTATCCAAAGCGGAGCGTCAAAGATTCGCGAAGCGTGATTTCACGCGAATCGTTAACCAACGAGAAACGTAAGCTTAATTGAACCATAAGTAAGCCAACGCGAAGCGTTGGTTAAAGAGACGCGTTAGTTAGTCAAAGCGAAGCGCCGGAGAGTCGCTTTGGTGATTCGCGAAGCGTGATTTTACGCAAATCGTAAAATTATCGTTGGTAAACGATAAGCGTTAACCCACGCGAAACGTAAGCTTAAGTAAACCGTAAGTCATCTAAGCGTTGGTCAGCGAAGCGTTGGTCATGAGAAGCGTTAGTCAATAGAAAGCGTAAGGTAAACGCGAAGTGTTAGTTAATCAACGCGAAGCGTTTGTTAATCAACACAAAGCATTAGTTAATCATCACGAAGCGTTAGTTTATCAACGCGAAGCGTTAGTTAATCAACGCGAAGCGGAAGATAAACAACGCGAAGCGTTAGTTAATAAGCACGAAGCGTTAGTTAGTCAACGCGAAGCGTTGGATTATCAACGCGAAGCGTTAGTTAATCAACGCGAAGCGTTATTAAATCAACGTGAAGCGTTAGTTAATCAACGCGAAGGGTTAGTTAATCAACGCGAAGCGTTAGTTAATCAACGCGAAGCGTTAGTTAATCAACGCGAAGCGTTAGTAAATCAACGCGAAGCGTTATATAAACAACGCGAAGCGTTAGTTAGTCAGCGCGAATCGTTGGTTAATCAACGCGAAGCGTTTGTTAATCAACTCGAAGCTTTAGTTAATCAACACGAAGCGTTAGTTAATCAACGCGAAGCGTTAGTAAATCAACGTGAAGCGTTAGTTAGTCAACTTGAAGCGTTAGTTAATCAACGCGAAGCGTTAGTTAATCAACGCGAAGCGTTAGTAAATCAACGCGAAGCGTTAGATAAACAACGCGAAGCGTTAGTTAGTCAACGCGAAGCGTTAGTAAGTCAACGCGAAGCGTTAGTTAGTCAACGCGAAGCGTTAGTTAGTCAACGCGAATCGTTGGATAATCAACGCGAAGCGTTTGTTAATCAACACGAAGAGTTAGTTAACTAACGCGAAGCGTTAGTTAATCAACGTGAAGCGTTAGTTTATCAACGCGAAGCGTTAGTTAATCAACGCGAAGCGTTAGTTAATCAGCGCGAAGCGTTAGTTAATCAACGCGAAGCGTTAGTTTATCAACGCGAAGCCTTAGTCAATCAACGCGAAGCGTTAGTCAACGCGAAGCGTTAGTTTATCAACGCGAACCGTTGGATAATCAACGCGAAGCGTTAGTTAATCAACGCGAAGCATTAGTTAATCAACGTGAAGTGCTAGTTAATCAACGCGAAGCGTTAGTTAATCAACGCGAAGCGTTAGTAAATCAACGCGAAGGGTAAGATAAACAACGCGAATCGTTAGTTAATCAACGCGAAGCAAAGCGTTGGTCATCGCGAGCCTTTAGGCGACGCGAAAAGGTAGTCAACGCGAAGATTTAGAAAATTAACGGAAAGCGTTGGTAAACGTAAAGCGTTGGTAAACGGAAGAGTTGGTCAATGAGAAGCTTTAGTTATCCAAAGCGGAGCGTCAAAGATTCGCGAAGCGTGATTTCACGCGAATCGTTAACAAACGAGAAACGTAAGCTTAATTGAACTGTAAGTAAGCCAACGCGAAGCGTTGGTTAAAGAGACGCGTTAGTTAGTCAAAGCGAAGCGCCGGAGAGTCGCTTTGGTGATTCGCGAAGCGTGATTTTACGCAAATCGTAAAATTATCGTTGGTAAACGATAAGCGTTAACCCACGCGAAACGTAAGCTTAAGTAAACCGTAAGTCATCCAAGCGTTGGTCAGCGAAGCGTTGGTCATGAGAAGCGTTAGTCAATAGAAAGCGTAAGGTAAACGCGAAGCGTTAGTTAATCAACGCGAAGCGTTTGTTAATCAACATAAAGCATTAGTTAATCATCGCGAAGCGTTAGATAAACAACGCGAAGCGTTAGTTAGTCAACGCGAAGCGTTAGTAAGTCAACGCGAAGCGTTAGTTAGTCAACGCGAAGCGTTAGTTAGTCAACGCGAATCGTTGGATAATCAACGCGAAGCGTTTGTTAATCAACACGAAGAGTTAGTTAATCAACGCGAAGCGTTAGTTAATCAACGTGAAGCGTTAGTTAGTCAACTTGAAGCGTTAGTTAATCAACGCGAAGGGTTAGTTAATCAACGCGAAGCGTTAGTTAATCAACGCGAAGCGTTAGTTAATCAACGCGAAGCGTTAGTAAATCAACGCGAAGCGTTAGATAAACAACGCGAAGCGTTAGTTAGTCAACGCGAAGCGTTAGTAAGTCAACGCGAAGCGTTAGTTAGTCAACGCGAAGCGTTAGTTAGTCAACGCGAATCGTTGGATAATCAACGCGAAGCGTTTGTTAATCAACACGAAGAGTTAGTTAACTAACGCGAAGCGTTAGTTAATCAACGAGAAGCGTTAGTTTATCAACGCGAAGCGTTAGTTAATCAACGCGAAGCGTTAGTTAATCAGCGCGAAGCGTTAGTTAATCAACGCGAAGCGTTAGTTTATCAACGCGAAGCCTAAGTCAATCAACGCGAAGCGTTAGTCAACGCGAAGCGTTAGTTAATCAACGCGAACCGTTGGATAATCAACGCGAAGCGTTAGTTAATCAACGCGAAGCATTAGTTAATCAACGTGAAGCGCTAGTTAATCAACGCGAAGCGTTTGTTAATCAACGCGAAGCGTTAGTAAATCAACGCGAAGGGTAAGATAAACAACGCGAAGCGTTAGTTAATCAACGCGAAGCAAAGCGTTGGTCATCGCGAGCCTTTAGGCGACGCGAAAAGGTAGTCAACGTGAAGATTTAGAAAATTAATGGAAAGCGTTGGTAAACGTAAAGCGTTGGTTAACCGGAAGAGTTGGTCAATGAGAAGCGTTAGTTATCCAAAGCGGAGCGTCAAAGATTCGCGAAGCGTGATTTCACGCAAATCATTAACCAACGAGAAACGTAAGCTTAATTGAACCATAAGTAAGCCAACGCGAAGCGTTGGTTAAAGAGACGCGTTAGTTAGTCAAAGCGAAGCGCCGGAGAGTCGCTTTGGTGATTCGCGAAGCGTGATTTTACGCAAATCGTAAAATTATCGTTGGTAAACGATAAGCGTTAACCCACGCGAAACGTAAGCTTAAGTAAACCGTAAGTCATCCAAGCGTTGGTCAGCGAAGCGTTGGTCATGAGAAGCGTTAGTCAATAGAAAGCGTAAGGTAAACGCAAAGCGTTAGTTAATCAACGCGAAGCGTTTGTTAATCAACACAAAGCATTAGTTAATCATCGCGAAGCGTTTGTTTACCAACGCGAAGCGTTAGTTAATCAACGCGAAGCGTAAGATAAACAACGCGAAGCGTTAGTTAATGAACGCGAAGCGTTAGTTAGTCAACGCGAAGCGTTGGATTATCAACGCGAAGCGTTAGTTAATCAACGCGAAGCGTTAAATAATCAACGCGAAGCGTTGGTTAATCAACGCGAAGCGTTAGTAAATCAACGCGAAGCGTTAGATAAACAACGCGAAGCGTTAGTTAGTCAACGCGAAGCGTTAGTAAGTCAACGCGAAGCGTTAGTAAGTCAACGCGAAGCGTTAGTTAGTCAACGCGAATCGTTAGAATAATCAACGCGAAGCGTTTGTTAATCAACACGAAGAGTTAGTTAATCAACGCGAAGCGTTAGTTAATCAACGAGAAGCGTTAGTTTATCAACGCGAAGCGTTAGTTAATCAACGCGAAGCGTTAGTTAATCAGCGCGAAGCGTTAGTTAATCAACGCGAAGCCTCAGTCAATCAACGCGAAGCGTTAGTTAATCAACTCGAACCGTTGGATAATCAACGCGAAGCGTTAGTAAATCAACGTGAAGCGTTAGTTAGTCAACTTGATGCGTTAGTTAATCGAAGCGAAGCGTTAGTTAATCAACGCGAAGCGTTAGTAAATCAACGCGAAGCGTTAGATAAACAACGCGAAGCGTTAGTTAGTCAACGCGAAGCGTTAGTTAGTCAACGCGAAGCGTTAGTTAGTCAACGCGAATCGTTGGATAATCAACGCGAAGCGTTTGTTAATCAACACGAAGCGTTAGTTAATCAACGCGAAGCGTTAGTTAATCAACGTGAAGCGTTAGTATATCAACGCGAAGCGTTAGTTAATCAACGCGAAGCGTTAGTTAATCAGCGCGAAGCGTTAGTTAATCAACGTGAAGCGTTAGTTTATCAACGCGAAGCCTTAGTCAATCAACGCGAAGCGTTAGTCAACGCGAAGCCTTAGTTAATCAACGCGAACCGTTGGATTATCAACGCGAAGCGTTAGTTAATCAACGCGAAGCATTAGTTAATCAACGTGAAGCGCTAACTAATCAACGCGAAGCGTTTGTTAATCAACGCGAAGCGTTAGTAAATCAACGCGAAGGGTAAGATAAACAACGCGAAGCGTTAGTTAATCCACGCGAAGCGTTAGTTAGTCAACGCGAAGCGTTGGATAATCAACGCGAAGCGTTAGCGCATCAACGCGAAGCGTTAGTTAATCAACGTGAAGCCTTACTTAATCAACGCGAAGGGTTAGTTAATCAACGCGAAGCGTTAGTTAGTCAACGCGAAGCGTTAGTTAATCAACGCGAAGCGTTAGTTATTCAACGCGAAGCGTTAGTAAATCAACGCGAAGCGTTAGTAAATCAACGCGAAGCGTTAGATAAACAACGCGAAGCGTAAGTTAGTCAACGCGAAGCGTTAGTTAGTCAACGCGAAGCGTTGGATAATCAACGCGAAGCGTTAGTTAATCAACACGAAGCGTTAGTTAATCAACACGAAGCGTTAGTTAAATAACACGAAGCGTTAGTTAATCAACGCGAAGCGTTAGTTAATAAACGTGAAGCGTTAGTTTATCAACGCGAAGCGTTAGTTAATCAACGCGAAGCGTTAGTTTATCAGCGCGAAGCGTTAGTTAATCAACGCGAAGCGTTGGTTAATCAACGCGAAGCGTTGGTTAATCAACGCGAAGCGTTTGTTTATCAACGCGAAGCCTTAGTCAATCAACGCGAAGCGTTAGTCAGCGCACAACGTTAGTTAATCAACGCGAACCGTTGGATAATCAACGCGAAGCACTAGTTAGTCAACGCGAAGCGTAGTTAATCAACGCGAAGCGTTAGTTAATCAACGCGAAGCGTCAGTAAATCAACGCGAAGCGTATGATAAACAACGCGAAGCGTTAGTTAATCAACGCGAAGCGTTAGTTAGTCAACGCGAAGCGTTGGATAATCAACGCGAAGCGTTAGTTAATCAACGCGAAGTGTTAGTTAATCAACGTGAAGCGTTAGTTAATCAACGCGAAGCGTTAGTTAATGAACGCGAAGCGTTGTATAAAGAACGCGAAACGTTAGTTAATCAACGCGAAGCGTTAATTAGTCAACGCGAAGCGTTAGTTAATCAACGCGAAGCGTTTGTTTAACAACGCGATGCGTTAGTTAATCAACGCGAAGCGTTAGTTAATCAACGCCAAGCGATAGTTAATCATTGCGAAACGTTAGTTAATCAACGCGAAGCGTTAGTTAATCAACGCCAAGCGATTGTTAATCAATGCGAAACTTCAGTTTATCAACGCAAAGCGTTTGTAAACGCAAAGCGAAATGTAAGCTAAAGCAAACCGTAAATCACCCAACGCGAAGTGTAGCTTAATGAGAAGTGTAAGTCAAAAGGAAGCGTAAGGTCAACGCGAAGCGTTAGTAAACGCCAACTGTTAGCAAAGCTTTTACTAACGCGGAACGTTAGCTGCAGCGAACCATAAGTCAGCCAACGCGAGGCGTTGGTCAATAAGAAGCGTTAGTTATGCAAAGCGAAGCTTCATTGGTACGCGAAGCGTTATGCCAAGCGAATAATTAACCAACGCAAAGCGTTAACCAACGCGAAACGTAAGCTTAATGTTAACTTTAATGAAACGTAAGTCAGCGAAGCGTTGGTCAATGAGAAGCGTCAGTCAATAGGAAGCGTCAGATCAACGCAAAGCGTTTGTTAATCAACGCAAACCGTAAGTCAGCCAACGTGAAGCGTTGGTCGATGAGAACCGTTAGTTAATAGGAAGTGTTAGGTTACCGCGAAACTTTAGTAAACGCAATGCGTTTACTAATGCGAAACGTAAGCTAAAGCGAACCGTTAGTGAGCCAATAAGAACCGTTAATCAGTAATAATTGTTCGGTCAAGGCTTTGCGTTTATCAACACGAAACGTAAGCTACAGCGAACCGTATTCAAAGCGAAGCGTCAATGAGAAGTGTAAGGTCCACACGAAGCGTTATATTATATATATATATATATATATATATATATATATATATATATATATATGAAAATATATGTATATATATATATATATATATATATATTTATATATATATATATATATATATATATATATATATATATATATATATATATATATATATATACATTATATATAGATAATTTTTGATAGGATCGATGGACCTTTGAATAAACTATTTGCAAAATTTTGTACAAAAAAACTTATATACACACCTGGTTGAAAAAACTGAAATAAACATAAAAACAATACTATTTGATGTATGTTTGTACATGTGAGGACAAATTTTGAGAAAACTATTGAGTTTATGAAAAATTTTTGCAAACAAAAGTTCTTTATTTTAAAGAGAAGAAAATTTTTTGTCAATAAAATTTTTGTTTACCTCTTACGGTTTCAAAGATATATTTTTTCCACCCTGGCGGGGGGAATTACTTTCCGATTTTGCCCATTAACGAATTTGACCTTAATTTTTTGGTCTAGAACGCATACAAAAATTTTCAGCTCGTTATCTCTTCTCGTTTTTGAGTTATCGACTTCACAGACAGACAGATGGCCGAATTAGGCCATTTTATGAATAACTTTGTAAAGCATTTTTGTCAAGGATTAATATTTTCAAGCATTACAAAGTCGTAACTAAACTTAATATACCTTGTATATTTACAAATATACTGGGTACAAAAATAGTATGTATGGTTGTTATGTATACCTACGGGTCCATGGAGACCATGCCTTCATTCGCCTATCAATTATATTTCTCATTGTTTTCAAATTTGAGGACAAATTTTGAGAAAACTATTGAGTTTATGAAAAAGTTTTTCAAACAAAAGTTGTTTATTTTAAAGAGAAGATGTTTTTTTGTCAACAAATTTTTTTTCTATCTGTTACGGTTTCAAAGATGTGTAATTCCCCCCTCTTATGCACAAATTTGTGCACAAATTTGCTCTTTGTGCACAAATTATGAGAAAACTATTGAGTTTATGGAAAAACATTTCAAGCAAAAGTTGATTATTTTATAATGAAGAAGATTTTATGTCAATAAATTTTTTTTCTATCTCTTACGGTTTCAAAGGCGAACATTTCCACCCCTCCTAGTGGGGGGAAACACGTTCCGATTTTGCCCATTAACGAACTTTACCTTACTTTTTTGGTCTAGAACACACAGAAAAATTTTCAGCTCGTTATCTCTTTTCGTTCTTGAGTTATCGGGTTCACAGACGGACAGACGAATAAGGCCGAATTAGGCCATTTTATGAATACCTTTGTGAAGCATTTTTGTCAAGGATTAATATTTTCAAGCGTTACATAGACGGGACTAAATATAATATACCTTGTATATTTACATATACAGGATATAAAAATAGTATGTATAGTTGTTATGTATACCTACGGGTCCATGGAGACCATGCCTTCATTCGCCTGTCAATTGAATTTCTCATTTTTTTCAACTTTGAGGACAAATTTTGATAAAACTGTTGAGTTTATGAAAAAAGTTTTCAAACAAAAGTTGTTTATTTCAAAGAGAAGAAGATTTTTGGCTTACAAATTTTTTTTCTATCTCCTACGGTTTCAAAGATATAATTTTTCCTCCCTAGTGGGGGGAAACACGTTCCGATTTTGCCCATTAACGAACTTGACCTTACTTTTTTGGTCAAGAATACACACAAAAATTTTCAACTCGATATCTCTTTTCGTTTTTGAGTTATCGGCTTCACAGACGGACAGACGGACAGACGGACGGACGGACATGTGAAAAAGGCCGAATTAGGCCATTTTATGAATATCTTTGTGAAGCATTTTTGTCAAGGATTAATATTTTCAGGCGTTACAAAGTCGGGACTAAACTTAATATACCTTGTATATTTACAAATATACTGGGTATAATAAACTATTATCTTCACTTATTTTTGTATACGTAATTGCAGTGAAAAAACGTATATCGTTCGGACTCCTTTATAATACCTATACTTCGTGGTCTAAACCAAAACCTGAAGTCTACTAAATATTATTAAAATAATCCTTTAATCAGTCAACTCAAATAATCCTTCAGGTCAGATCAAACCCTCAGTCAAATCATAAAAAAGACAAAACTTGTTTAATATTATTGTGAGACACGCACCAAATTAGCAACAAGCAACATATCTCTGAATCCATATCCCAGAGATAGTTACGATTAGATAATTCATACTGATGATGATTACATTGTAGTCGAAATACGTATTTATAAAATACAAATAAATGTTCTAGGAATTGGGGCAAAATTTGAAATTTCTGAAGTCTACTATTCTTAGTGTTCTGGCATTTCTCATACTTCACTCGTTGAAGTTGTAGCGGTATCGCTTCATCATTAAATTATTATTATAATTTTGTTCTTCATTTTTATCTGTTGTATTTCAACTATAACTTCCCTCTATTATCACGGTTATTATCACGGTCACTTTGAATGTTAACAACCTTGGTAATTTACATATTAAAACAATAACATTTCATAAATCAAATTAAAAATATCAATTTTAATTAATAAAGATCAATTATATCTTTTATATATAATTATTATTTATTTAAATAATAATAATTTAATATAACAAACATTTACATTACAAATTATGAAGCGACACCGCTACAAAGTATTCATTGGCTGAACTATATTTGCACATGTTTTGTTTTCTGTTATTTTCTTTTTTTGGTTCAAGTAATCTACATAACCCATTCTAACACTGATTTCAGATAATACCTTGACCAATATACATGTGTAATCACTTCAAAAAATCAATATGTCTATTTCACAGACAAGTGCTTAACTAATTGGCGAAAAAAAAAACATACGTACTATCATTACTACTGATAACCATGTAAAATAGAGATAAAAAATAAAATTGTCTACAATGGGTGTGTTTGGGCGAACAAATATCTTAGTATCCTAAGTTAGATACTCAGTATAAAAATAAATTAAGGTCTTAGCGACTGAGTACAACGCTTTTTGACCTGGACAGACTTGCTGACTAAGTAGGCATTTTTGTTTATGTTTACGTACAGTACATAACTAAACATATATATAAGTACCGAAATATATTTAAATAAATATATAATATATTCAATATAAATCTGTTACTTTCTTTTTTGTCGGTTATTGTCGGTTATAAATTTATTTATATACTAATACGAATGATACTAAGCAAAATGGCGTCATAGTCTGAGTTGCTAAGTATCTGCAAAGTGTCCCGTATGAAAACTAAGTTAGATATTCTGAGTATCTAACTTAGGATACTAAAATATTTGTTCGCCCAAACACACCCAATATATAATTTTAACACTAAAAATAACATTTTGTCTTACGGGGTGGACATTGATTGTCGTAACCCTTGAATATCTCGAATACACAAAAATACTTGCTCAATATTTCTCTTATGTGCATTTTCAGCGGTTTTTTTTTTTACTTAAGTGTAGCTTTACTAAGTAATACTTATATTTAAGACTATTTGATTATTTCGTTTGTTTCACAGCTATTATATACCTAATACCTAAATATTGGATTATCAAATGATAATTAAAGAGAACTCTAGGTTTTTTAAATAAAATTTCAAATTCGCTCCAATACTTAGATCAGTTTTTGTATTATAAAAGCGTATTTCGACTACAAAGTGGTCATCATCAGTATAAATTAGATAGTGGTAATTTACTCTTTAACAATTAGAAATAGATAGAAAATCGTAATCAATAGACAAAAATAAAAATAAATAAAAAATTGAACAAAATAAATTAAAATATAATAAATTTTATTGAAATAACTCTTGTTAAAATTGCTTTCATTCTATTTACTCTTGTTAACATCACTCTTATTAAAATTACTCGTATATTGTCTCAGGATATGTTATTCGTTGCTAATTTGATAACAGTTTCACCAAACTGAACCAACTGCGTGACACAACGAATAACATATCCTGAGACAATATAAGAGTAATTTTAATAAGAGTGATGTTAACAAGAGTAACTTTGAATGAAAGTAATTTTAACAAGTGTTATTTATTTCAATCAAATTTATTTTATTTTAATTTATTTTGTGTAATTTTTTATTTATTTTTATTTTTGTCTTTTGATCTCTGTTTTCTATCTATTTGTAATTGTCAAAGAGTTAATTACGACTAGCTAATTTATACTGATGATGACTACTTTGTAGTCGAAATACGTATTTATAATACAAAAACTGATTTAGGTATTGGAGCGAATTTGAAATTTTATTATCACTGAGATGATCCAATAATGGAATTCCCGAATACGACTGGAAACAGAAATCGGGATTTGTATTTACTGAACCACATTTTTTTACAGATTTTATTATTTCTCTTAGTATTAAACAATTTTTTTTTACAGATTTATTAATTATATTTGTGATTTAATTTGATGTAACGTAGCTGCATAAAATTTGAAAAAGCTCTTAAGGAACTACTGTTTCAATCGACAATGGTTTGTTTTAGCGAACTTCCTCTACAAGGGCTATTGCGCTATGGTACTGTCGGTAAAATTTTCTTCAAATTGTCCATTGATCCTACCTAGTAGATCTAATCCGATCGGAATGAAATTTGGTAAGTGAAGTGCTTTCGGTACTTGAAAGACCAAGTTCGTTAATAGGCAAAAGTAGACTAAGGAAAGGGGAGAGGGGGTTGAGAGTGGGAAAGACAAAATTTATTATACTACAATTTGGCTCCTTATCATTTTTTCTGTTACTTTAATATTTACAGAAAAATTTGCGGACTTAAAATTGAAAATTAGAATTCTAAAGATCATGAATTGTAGTCAAGTTGATTTTCTACAACTTTACCACGAAAACATTCATCAATTTTTTTAATATCTACAGATATATTCTATATGTTAGGGTCTCTTATTTCTTTATTACCACCTTTCCTAGTGATCGATTCAACTCATTAAGAAACTTAACCATTCATATATCAAAAGCATATATACGAAATTCCATCGGCTACTTGGCTGGTTATATATATATATATTGTAGCGAATATTAACCTGGCAGCTGGACGAAGTATTGACCTAGCAGCTGGACACGTGTTTTGTAATGAAACAGAGTTGCCTGTGGTTTTTGCAAGGTGGTTGAATTGATCAAAATTATGTCATGTTTCTGGGACAACGGAATATTGATACTGTTATCACAACAGATCGAGGAATGTATCAGAGTGTGCAAGACAATCAACCAGTCAACACCTTAAAATAACACTCCATAAATTGTAACTCTTGTAAATTGTGTATATAATATTTGGAATCGTAAATAAATAAATTGTTAAAGTTGAAAAGCATTTAATTCATTGAATTAACAAACCCGGGCAAACCGCTACAATATATATATATACAGATCGCCATTAACATTGATGACGTGATGTATTTATTCTGAGGAAATTCGCTAAATTGACGCAGTTCCTGCGTAACGATTTTTTATTATGGATTCTATTTAGAATGGTATGAATCTATGAATAGATTTATTGTAATCAATAGCATTAGTTGTATCCAATGGAGTGATATTTGTATAGCACTTCATTGTATTAATTGTATCCAATACTTTGTCATTCATACCATCTTGACAATCACATAGCCAGTCGTAGGTAGGATCTTTTCCCTTCCGAAATCTAAAAAATATTTGGATTTGCCCAGCCTAGTATTTATATATATACAGTTGATTTTTAGCGTTTGAGCAGTTCACTTCTAGTTTAATTACTTGAATCAGTTGAGCTTTGGTTATTTAAATCAGATGAAGTGTCACCAATTAGTTTTAATGGATTGGTATCAAGAGCAGTAGTGCCCGTTGGAGTACTATCCGTGATATCAAGGGGAATCCGTAGTATTGACTTGATCACGTCGATTCAGGAACGAAATCTGAAAAAAAAGTAAATTTGGTTTGTGTTATACTATCGATTTTCGCTGTATGCACAGTTGTCGAGACTAGCGACAAAATGCACAACACTACGGGACGGTTTGAAACCTCGACTATAGTTTGTCATGTGGTTAATAGATGGCTTCTATAAATATTCAATTTTTATATAAAATCCATCTTTTCGCAATGTGGAAAAATACAGCTGAGGCATAAATCCTGTCACAAAAATTTAATATTTATAAAAGCCATCTTTTAACCACATGGAAAATTATAGCCAAGTTTTCAAACAGTCTCGTAGTGTTTTGCTATTTTATCACATTGTCCTTAGCCTGGACAACTGAACTTACAGCGAAGAAACGAAATGGTATGCCAAATTTTGGTAGATTTTAGACCACGGGAAAACTAAACAGAAATTCTAAAATAGTTTATAACATTCAATTTTGAATCGAAACATGGATTAAAGCCTAAATTTTGAGCGACATTAAGTCTAAACCTTTGTTCTTATGCCGGCAGTACACACTTGGCAATATATGGCGAGACATAGAGCTCGAGAATGTACTCACAAGGCTTGGTCTGCCACTTGTCGACTCACCTCGCATCATCAACGCTCCATTAAAAGCTCGATTTTTTGACACGAGTCATAGGAAACGATTGGCGAATACGAGCACCCTCAGGATACTCTCGTCTACATTCGATTCAAGTTTCAACCGCCATTTTTGAATACCAAACCGCTTGAATTGTACCCATCAATCTTAAATAGTATAATACGAAAATAAATAAAAACTATATACATTTATGAATAATTTTTTATACTTAGGGCCATTCTTAAACCACGTAACGCATATTTTATACGTTTTAGACACCTCCCCCCTACCATGCAACGCCATGTAGACATTTAGTTAACCCCCCTCCCTGTTATATTATTGTGTTACGTAACTTTTATCTAATTAATTAACTAATCCGAATAACAAAAATATATTCAAGGAGTTTTTTATTAAGTGAACTCTTTTAAAATATAAACTCTATTTGATTAAAGATTAAACTAAGAACATAATAAATAATAATAATATTTAAACTTCTGCAACGTCCGTCCATGTGGGAGTCAACCAATTATTTATTGACTCAATCACGACAATTGAAGAATTTGGTGTTGTATTAGTAGGGATCGACAAGCCAGTTATATCTTTTTGTTTGGGTTACGTGACATCTAGCCTCGTCTACCTTCCCCCCATGTAACATCACGTAACATAAAAGCATACCCCTCTCCCCCCCTGTTAGAGGTGTTACGTGGTTTATGGATGGCCCCTTATTTGTGATAATAATTTTTAATAGTTTGATCAAAAAATTAATACTCCGTTATTCTTAATTTAAAAATGTAACTTTTTCAGGTATACCAACTTAATTTCTGGCCAAGCCACGTTGACTACCTGACAAGAACTGTATTGCCGGCTAAACACACGGCGAGAGTGTACGCAGCTCCACTCGCGATTCTTCGCCTTAGCAAAACACCCACCGAGTGTGTACTGCTGGCATTAGACTATAGATGTTAGTCCACAGGGTCGGGCTTCAACAACTAAATTTTTTTCCCAACTTGAAATGATAATTAACATTTAAAAATGTAACTTTTTCAGGTATACCAACTTCATTTCTGGCCAAGCCACGTTGACTAACTAACGAGAACTGTATTGCCGGCCAAACACTGGGCGAGAGTGTACACAGCTCCATTCGCAGCTCCTCGCCTTACGTAGACATTCACCGAGTACTCTCGCCAAGTGTGTACTGCTGGCATTAGACTATTGATGTTAGTTCGGACCTGCATTCCACAGGGACCTACTTCAACAACTAAATTGTTTTCCCAATTTGAAATGATAACTGATCTAAATAATAAAAGTTAACAGTATGAAAAAATTTTCTTACAAGTGTTGATTGATCAGTTGTTGTTTGTAAAGAAGAGCAATTTTGTTCATCACTTCCATCACCGCAACTATCCACTCCATCACAGACCCAAATCTTGTAAATACATTTACCATTATTACAAGTAAAATCATTTTCGGCACAAGTAAGATATTGTGGGCATATGCCATTTGTGATTGGTTTCTCTCCATTTGGACACTCACACGTATCATTCACACGTGACATCCCATCTGGACAAGCACATGTGTATTCATTATTTGGAGCTGCAAAGCAGAGATGAGTACAAACACTGTTGTTAGTACATCCGTTTGTAAGATCGCTGATGTTAAATGGAATTACTTTTAAGTGAGTGACGTCCGATGCTGAAAAATCGAGTTTGTTTAAGTTGGACCCATCATTTTTATCGGCGGAATAAATAGATTTATCTATCCAGTCAGACCAATACATTTTGTCCTTGAATACTGCTATTCCAAGAGGATACGAAACATGCTCAGATATTATTTTTTGAAACGTTTGTCCATCTAAATCTGAGCTTCCAATATAATTTTGTACACCATCAGTCCAATAGATTCTTTCAGCAATGCTATCAATTGCAATAGCATGAGGACGTTCTACAATTGGTGTGGTAAACAGTTTTTTAATATTTGAACCATCACAGTTAGCACGATTTATTTCTGGTGATTTATAAGACAAATCTGTCCAAAACACGTAGCCTGCCTTGGAATGTAGTGCCATACTTTTTGGGTATCGTAATTGTTCAGGTCCTAATATTGTTTTTCGCATACGCCTTACAGAATTAATATCCGTTCGAATTATTTCAATTGTGCAACGAGATCTATCCAGAAAATATAGTAATTTTGTTGTTGGATCAAAAGCCAACCCTTCTATGGATCCAATTTCGCTTGATGCTAATATCTCAAGTTCACTGTCAGTTTTATTAAAACATGTTCGGCCAATCACTTTATTGTATGTGTCTCCAAAATATACACAATTGTTTTCGAAATCGAAATCAATAGCAAGAATATTTCTTAGTTCGCTATCTTTCACTGGTAAGAAATTCTGTTTTTTGGTGTCTAAATCAATTCGACCAACTGCTACACGTGCCGCCATGATTAAAAAGGCATTTGTCGAGTTTGGTGTCAAAGGAGGGAGAGTAGTTGATCTTGAAGGACAATTTTGTTCATCACTTTCATCGCCGCAATCATCATCTCCATCACATAGCGACGAATTTGAAATACATTTACCATTATTACAAGTGAAATCATATTCAGGACACGTTGTACTGTTTTGTGGGCATGCGTCATTAGTGGTTGGGCTCTCTCCATTTGGACACACACAAGTATCATTCACACGTGACATCCCATCTGGACAAGCACATGTGTATCCATTATTTGGAGCTGGTAAGCAGAGATGCGTACAAACGCTGTTATAAGTACATCCGTTTGTAAGATCGCTGAGGTTAAATGCAGTTACTTTTAATCCAGTGATGCCTGCCGTTGTAGTAAAATCAATTTTTTTTAAATCGCTCCCATCATTTTTATCTGCCGAATAAATTGATCGTTTTAACAAGTCATTCCAATATATTTTGTCCTTATATACTGCTATTGCGTGAGGATACGAAACGTATATGTTGTCAGTGATTATTTTCTTAAACGCTTGGCCATCTAAATCTGAGCTACCAATGTAATGTTTTCCATTGTCAGTCCAATAGATTCTTTCTGCCATGTAGTCAATTGCCATATTTCCAGGAAATTTAACAGTTGGTTTTGTAAACAGCCGTTGAATATTTGAACCATCACAATTAGCACGGCTTACCGAGGGTGTTTCATACGACCAATCTGTCCAAAACAGGTAACCGGCTTTGGAATGTAGAGCGATACCTTTCGGATGTCCTAATTGTTTAGGTCCTAATATTGTTTTACGCATATTTCCCAAAGAATTCATATCTGTTCGAATTACTCCAATTGTGTATCGATTTCCATCCACAAAATATAATAATTTTGTTGTTGGATCAAAAGCCATTCCTTCTATGCGTTCAATTTCATACGTTTCTAATATGTCGAGTACACTTTCTGTGTTATTAAAGCATGTTCGACCAATCACTTGACTGTTTACATCTCCAAAAAAGACACAATTGTTTTCGAAATCGAAATCAACAGCTATAATATATCTAAGTGTGCTATTGTCCACTGGTAAGTAATCCTGTTTTTTAGTGTCTAAATTAATTCGGCCAACTTTGGTACTTGCAGCCACGATCAAAAAAGCGTTTGTTGAGTTTGTTGTTAACGGAGGCCGAGTAGTTGAAATTACCTTTTGGGTGTTTGAGTCAGTTGAAGTAATAATGGTCTGATCTGATGACGTAGTATCATGAACCGTGGCGTCTGTAGTTTTAATTGATTCCATAATCTCAGTAGTGGAATCACTACTATTTAAAGGTGTCATAATTCTGGTGCCACTAGTATCCGCAATATTCACTGTCGATTCAGAACCAGTAACCTGGAAATAATCATAAATTTAACATACCTAATAACTAAATACTGATATGAAAAAATTAACTCGTTAACCAGGAATCGAACCTCGGGCCTCTGGATATCTAGTCCAGCGTGCTTACCGCTACACCAAAGACGACTCTGACGTAAGAACCAACTTTTTCATATCATTCTTATTTTTCTTTTGACAGGATTATTTCTGTCGAAATTATTATTCATATATATTTATTTGTGTATAATTAAGCGTCAACAATACAATGTTTGTCCAAATTCCATTTACGTTACGTAAGAGAAATTCCAGAAGACTAGCCTCTAGAAGACTATTTGTCTATACTTTATAGACAAATGTCATTGAATTTTAATTAAATACTGATATGAAAAAATTAACTCGTCAACCAGGAATATCCTGCGACAATATAAGAGTAATTTTAACAAGAGTAAAATTAACAGGAATAAATGTGAATGAAGAAAATGTTAACAAGAGTAATTTCAATATAATTTAAAATTTATTATATTTTAAATCTAGTATATTTTAATCTAGTTAATTTTCTATTTATTTTTGTCTATTAATCTCGACTTTATATCTATTTCTAATTGTCAAAGAGTAAAGTACGACTAGCTAATTTATACTGATGATGACTACCTTGTAGTCGAAATACGTATTTATAATACAAAAAACTGATTTAGGTAAAGGGGGCGAATTTGAAATTTTATTTAAAAAACCTAGAGTTCTTACTAATTATCATTCGATAATATAATGTTTAAACATTGTATTGTTGACGCTTAAGTATACACAAATTAATATCTATGAATACCTAATAACGACTGAGCAGTCTATCTTTTTACTACAAGCCAAAAAATTAGCGTTCATTTTGATCTGTGCCTTATTTATTCAGTTTTTGGGTAACAGTTTCGAAGAAAACTTCTTCTAGCTAACTTTTATCTGAATCATTTTTCAAAAATCGTATGAATAAGACTGCATAAATCAATTATAAAATTTAGAAAAAGTAGCGCAAGAGTGAAAAGTATTTAAACTATCATTACATTTCTTTCTAAAAAAAAAAAAGTTTTCAAAATCGATAGGAACTTTTAGAAATTTCTCTGATCAAAAATGCATAACGCTTTATATCATCACTACGTATAGGGTGGCGCATAAGTAAAGTTATGATTTAATTAATGAATAAATTATTTGTTTACGTTTTTTTTTTCAGAATTAACTTGGGAAAAACTTGGGAAATTTATGATGGAAAGACTCAGCACAGAACAAAGAGCCAAAGTTGTTCAATTTTATTTTAAAAGTCAGCATTCGATTATTCAGACACAAAGATCATATTGAAATTTCTTTCATGTTCCGATATTTTACCGATTGGTTCAAGGTTTTCGGCAACATGGCGCTGTCTGTGATCTTCCGCGTGCTGGAAGACCACGTGCACTTCGAAATATTGTGAACATTGCTCGGGTGCGAACAAGTGTTGAGAAAAACACCGAATGTTCCACCAGGTGACGTTCTCAGCAGTTTATGATGTAATTTTTTAAGGTCAGAGGTAGAGAACAATCCAGAATTGTGATTCCAACAAAATGGAGCCACAGATCACACAGCTCGTCCAACTATGGCTCTTCTGCACGAAATTTTTGACGATCGATTAATATCGCATTTTTCTGATTTTAACTGGCCACCACATTTGCCCTATTTAACGGCTCCCAATTTTTTTCTCTGGGACTACCTAAAGGGTAAGGTGTATGCCAATAAGCCAAGAACCAACCAAGAGCTTAAAGCCAATATACGAGAAGACGTTAGGGCGCTGGGACCTGAAATTCTAAGACAAGTTATGGAAAATGCTCTGGAAACAGCACGACAGGCCGAGGCAAACAATGGGCACCATTTGAAAGAAATTATTTTAAATGCCAACGTTAAATAAAATCAGAAAGAAAAAAGTTATTCATTAAATGTCATAACGTTACTTATACGCCATCCTGTATAAACTGTTTCGAATTTGTTAATTTTTCCATGGGTAAAAAGGGTGACCGAGTTAGCGAGCTGAATTCTGTTGGGCGTATGCGTAAAACAATATTAGGACCAGAGCAATTATATAAACCCAGAGGTATTGCATTACACGCTAAAGCAGGTTACATGTTTTGGACAGATTGGTCTTATGAATCACCATCGGTAAGCCGTGCTAACTTTGATGGCACAAATATTAAACGATTGTTTAGAAAACCAACAGTAATATGGCCGAATTGTATTGCAATCGATTTCATAGCTGAAAGAATCTATTGGACTGATGCTAGAAATCATTATATTGGTAGTTCCGATTTGGACGGACAAACGTTTAAAAAAATCAGTGGAAATTCTCATATTTCACGTCCTTATGGAATAGCCGTAGTCAAAGATAAAGTTTATTGGGATGATTGGGTAAAAAAATCAATTGATTCTGCAGATAAAGATGATGGATCGATCTTGATAATACTGAGACAAACAAAACTGAGTTAGCGAGCATGAAACATATTTGAACATCTCAATCGTGTTGCCGATTTAAAATGATAAGTGTCTTAAATAATAAACAGTATTAAAAAATATTCTTACATAAATTGAGTGGCCAGTTGTTGTTTCTATAGGAGAACAATTTTCTTCATCTGAACCATCTATGCAGTCTGCTTCACCATCACACACCATAGTTTTAGGAATACAATACTTGTTCTTGCATTGAAAATGTTTAGCTACAAATATTATTTAATATTTGTTTATTTGTGTATACTTTCACGTCAACATAACGATGTTTGTCCAAATTCCTTTCGGTTACGTATGACAAACTGTAGAAGACTTTAGCGTATACTCCGACAAATTTCATTGTCATTGAATTTTTAATTAAATTAAATACTGAAAGGAATTTGGACAAACATCGTTATGTTGACGCGAAAGTATACACAAATAAACAAATATTAAATAAATAAATCACTTCAACAGAAGTAAATACTGTCTAAATAAATAAAAAATTAGAATATGAAAAAGTTGGCTATTACGTCACAATCGTCTTTGGTGTAGCGGAAGCATACTGGACTAGTTATCCAGAGGCCCGAGGTTCGATTCCTGGTTGACGAGTTAATTTTTTCATATCAGTATTTAATTTAATTACAAATAGTATGTTCATGCAATTAATATAGGGCATAGTAAAATTTATTCATTTTAAAAAGCATATGTATTAGGGGGTCACCAGCCAAGTAGCGGAGCGGTCTAAGGCGTCATGTCTACTTGAGGACACGGACGTTATGGGTTCTATTCCCGACATCGGCTGTATGTCAATTATTTAAATAAAAAAATCGTTACGAAGGAGCTGCTTAATCTTGCGAATTTCCTTAGGATAGTATTTGCAAGTCCAATTTTATTAATAAATGACATACATCGAGGGGAATAGGGGGGGGGGGGTATAAAGAAAGAAAAAAACACAAAATATAAAATATCTCTCTAGAATAATCCAAAAATGCGTAAGGAATAAAGTTGTAGAAAATCAAATTTGCTACAATTTATCACCTTATCATTTTTGCTCAAATTCTAATGTGTACAGAGATATTAAGGAATTTAGTTTTCAATCTTAAACCGTCAATATTTCTGTAAATATTAGTGTAACAGAAAAAATGATAAGTAACAAAATTAGATTAAAACTTAATACCTACAACTTTACTTCTTATAAATTTTTCGATTTTTCGAATATTAAGGGAGATATGTCAAATTTTGTGTTTCCCTCTCCCTTTAAACCCCTGTTTCCCCTTGTCCGATTTTACCCATTAACAAACTTGACCTTTTGAATACCAAAAGCGCCTCAAATACCAAATTTCATTCCGATAAAATGAAAACTGTGTCCGCTAAAGTGTATATATATATATATATATATATATATATATATATATATATATATATATATGTATATGTATACATGTTTCCATGGATATATACATATACATTTTACGAAAGTGATTTTTGACATCTACTAGGTAGGATCGATGGACATTTAAAGAAATTTTTTCGAAATTTTGACTTTGGTACACGACCAATAGCTCTATTACCTTTCAGGAAATTCGCTAAAATTAAAAATTTCTTACATCTCGTTCCGATAAAAGTATGAAATTTCTTCTCTAAACATTGAGATCGATAAAAAAATATTACATATTTGAAACTTACGACCACAAGTTACATCACAATGAACACCCTCAGACGCATTAAAATCATATCTTCCACATATATTTGGACAATTTAATTCATCCGATCCATCTGCACAATCAGTGTCCATATCACATCGCCATAATTTCCGTATACATTGACCATTTGCACATCTAAAATAACCTCTATGGCATGTCAATTCTGGACAATTCAATTCATCTGTTCCATTTATGCAATCATTGTCACCATCGCAACGCCAATACATCGGGATACATTTACCGTTACCACAAGCAAATTCTTCACCAAAGTTATGACACATGCCATGAATTGGACAACCAACTTCATCGGTGCCATCATCGCAATCATTGGCACCATCACATTGCCAAGCAACTGGAATACACTTGCCACCGCCACAAGTAAATTGATGTTCGGGACACGATGAAGTACTCTTTTGTGGACAATTTTGTTCATCACTATCATCGCCGCAATCATCTTCTCCATCGCATCGCCAAGAAGTTAAAGTACATTTACCGTTGTTGCAAGTAAATTCATATCCAGGACACGTACTATTTTCTGGGCATGTGTCATTACTGGTTGGGTACTCCCCATTCGGACACATACAAGTACTATTCACTAGAGACAAACTATCTGGACAAGCACATGTGTATTCATTATTTGGAGCTGGAAAGCAGAGATGCGTACAAACGCTGTTATTAATACATCCGTTCGTAAGATCGCTAACGTAAAATGCCGGTACTTTTAAGTCCATGAATATTCTCGATTCGAAATCGATATTATCAACATCAGATCCATCATCTTTATCTGCAGAATAAATTGATTTTTTTATCCAATCATCCCAATAAACTTTATCTTTGATTACGGCTATTCCATAGGGACGTGAAATATGAGAATTTCCACTGATTTTTTTAAACGTTTGTCCGTCCAAATCGGAACTACCAATATAATGATTTCTAGCATCAGTCCAATAGATTCTTTCAGCTATGAAATCGATTGCAATACAATTCGGCCATATTATTGTTGGTTTTCGAAACAATCGTTTAATATTTGTGCCATCAAAGTTAGCACGGCTTACCGATGGTGATTCATAAGACCAATCTGTCCAAAACATGTAACCTGCTTTGGCATGTAATGCAATACCTCGGGGTTTATATAATTGCTCTGGTCCTAATATTGTTTTACGCATACGCCCAACAGAATTCAGGTCTGTTCGAATCACTTCAATTGTGGCTCGAAATCCATCCACAAAGTATAATAGTTTTGTTGTTGGTTCAAAAGCCATTCCTTCTATGGATTCAATATTCGTTGTGACTAATATATCGATTACACTTGCATTATTTCGAAAACATGATTGGCCAATTACTTTCATGTTCAAGTCTCCGAAATATAAACAATTGCTTTTGTAATCGAAATCAATTGCTACAACATTAGTTGATATACTTTCATTCACTGGTATGTAATCCTGTTTTTTGGTGACTAAATCAATCCGGGCAACTTGTTTACCAGTAGCTAGGATCAAAAAAGGGTTCATCGATGTTGTTGGGCATGGTAAAATATCAGGTAAATATCGTGAGATATTTTCATGAATGCAGTTGCCATTGTAGATTTGTTTATAACCCTTTGTACGATTATAAAATTCACCAGGTTTACAATTTTCGGGAATGTCAAACGGTTTATTATCTTTTAATGATTTATTCCGAATACAAGAGAGCTGATCACCATGTTGAATGAATCCGTCAGCACATTTGAAATCTTTTTCGGTACATTCACAAACTGTTTTCTGTTGATTATCAGTTGTACATTTTCGACCTGTAACAAATTAACATCTGAAACATAGTAGGTATAATTTTTCCGCTAATTTTCGAAATTTTTTGTTCTCAAATGACAGGGAAGCCATACAGCCATAATAAAATCAAACAGTTACTGGGCAACCCTAAGGATAAAAATAGTAATGAAAATCAATCGGGCATATATGGTGTCAATTGTCAAAACTGTTCAAAAATTTATGTTGGTCAAAGGCGTCGCCAAATCGGAATTCGGATCAAAGAACATCTGGCTCATGCAAAATTTGGGAGAACCGAAAAATCGTGTATAGCTGCGCAAGTTATTGAGAACAACCACAAAATTGATAAATCGAATCTAAAACTACTAAAATTGGTACAACACCCCACAGAATTAGATGCATACGAAAGTATCTACATATACAAATTGTGAAAACAGAGAATGAATTTAGACAATGGCCCAATTCCAAATTCTGATTTAATAAAATTAAACCTTTTTCAAAAAATCTAATACCTGAATGTCAAGGTTAGCTTCGATACCCTCACTTTAGTGACAAAACAAACGCCGCATAGTCACCAAAGAATACCGTCAATATATAGGTGGGGCTCTTCACACACCTAATCCGTTAGTCAGTCAACTTAAATAATCCTCAGATCAGATTATACTCTCAGTAAAATCGTATAAAAGACAGAAATTTTTAATATTATTGTGAGACACGCACCAAATTAGCAACAAGCAACATATCTCTGAATCCATACCCAGAGATAGTTACGATTAGCTAATTCATACTTATGATGACTATATTGTAGTCAAAATACGTATTTATAAAATACAAACAAATGCTCTAGGAATTGGGGCAAAATTTGAAATGTAATTTCAAAAAACCTAGAGTTATTATTGATTATTTTAATAATCTTTATTAATATGGTCTTACTTCTTACCCGGCCATTTGAGATCTGAAACATGTTTATTATGAAGATTAGCCAAGTTGACAGTATTGATCGTTCTTACTGACGATTAATCAACCAATATTATGTTTGAAGATTCTATTTGATTATTATTTTGAATTTTACTTTTAATTTTTTAATTGTTTAAATATCGTGAGTAATGTATGAAGAGAGAGTGGCGCATAAGTAACGTTATGATTTAATTAGTGAATAAATATTTTTGTTTATGTATTTTTTTTTCTTTTTTATTCAGAATTAACTTTGAAAAACTTGGGAAATTTATGATGAAAAGACTCAGCACAGAACAAAGAACCAAAGTTGTTCAATTTTATTTTGAAAATCAGCATTCGATATTCAGACACAAAGATCATATCGATATTTCTTTCATGTTCGAAATGCACCTAGCGCTCCAACAATTTACCGATTGGTTCAAAGTTTTCGGCAACATGGGGCTGTCTGTGATCTTCCGCGTGCTGTAAGACCTCGTGCAGTTCGAAATGGTGTGAATATTCCTCGGGTGCAAGCAAGTGTTGAGAAAAACCTCGAAACTTCCACCAGCCGACGTTCTCAGCAGTTGGTGATGTAATTTTTCAAGACAAGAGGTATAGAACAATCCAGAATTGCAGTTCCAACAAAAAGGAGCCACAGCTCACATAGCTCGTGAAACTATTGCTCTTCTGAGCGAAATTTTTGACGATCGAATAATATCGCGTTATTCTGATTTTAACTGGCCACCGATTTAACGGTTCGCCCGATTTAACGGTTTCTGATTTCTTTCTTTGAGGCTACCTAAAGGGTAAGGTGTATGCCAATAAGCCAAGTACCATCCAAGAGCTTAAGGCCAATATCCGAGAAGAAGTGAGGGGGCTAGGACCTAAAATTCTAAGACAAGTTATGGAAAATACTCTGGAAAGAGCACGTCAAACTGTAATCTAAATTTTAATAAAAGCCAACGTTAAATAAAATCAGAAAGAAAAAAGTTATTCATTAAATAAATCATAACGTTACTTATGCGCCACCCGGTATATACTCTGCTCAACATTAGTTTACGTAAACTTTATATTTAACTTTTTACACACGCACAGATGTATAAAGATATATCTGGTACAAATAGACCAGGGATGTTGCGGATAGTAACACCCGCATCCGTGTGTAAAATATACCATAAAACATACTCTCAAAAGGGCCACGTACAACCACGTCTTTTAGGAATCATTTAAAATCGATGCACCCGGAGCAGTTTAGCCCGTTTAATCGCGAGATTAATCTATGAACCTCTGCGAACCTGTTCTTTATTAAATATAATGCACCAAATTTTTAATTTTCATACTAAAAATTTGATTATAATATAAAGATTATTAAAAATTATTACATTCGTGTTCTATAACCATCATAGTTTTAAAAAAATTGACATATAAACCCGCATCCGCGGATGTGAGCCTTAAAATATTCGCATTCGAGGATGTCAAAAATTTCGCATCCGCAATATCCCTGATATAGACATATATAGTAAAAACAGTCATTATGAGAGTTTATGAGAAAAAATTTCGAACAAACTGCCATTTTTTTTATATTTAAACTTTACTTCTATCTCTTTAAATGTATTTAAAGGTAAATATTTCTCCACCTGGCGGAGAAATTAACTTTGAAATAACTTACCTAAGACAGCTCTTAAATCAATTGAAATAGATATCCATTGCTGAGAGCCTATTATCAAACCTAACACTACCAACACTGTTGAATTTTCGCCAGGCTTATGTATTAGATCAAAAACACGAAATTCTTGTTCATAAAAGTTATACGAATGCCAATTTTTACCCAAATCCAGCGAATATAAAATATTTCTAGTTGCATGTTGCTGTTGGGAATGTTTAACAGCTACCAAAATTTTCCCATGAGTTCCCATGTTAAAAACATAATCTTCTTTAAATGCTTGCCGCCATGTGAATCCAGCATCTCGACTTACATACACTCCAGGTTCTCCGTCAAGCGATTCGCCGATAACGCCAGTGGCTACAATGATACCGGGTGCTAATTTCGATGATTTTATTGTATTATTTATAGAAAATGTGTCGGGGTACAGTTGATTGAGACGTTGCCACAAATGTAAAGTACAATTAAAATATGAATTGCAAGTAATTGGTTGTCCTTCGTTATCAAAATTTGGTGGAGCAATTGGTTGCCAATGTTTGCCATAATCAAATGATATCACTGACATTATATCTTCCCGTCTGAAACGGTATCGAGTTTGATTTGATCTAACTTTGGACGCTATGTATGTTCCATTTGTTCCGTCAACTCTATATAATTCAGCGAATGGTTCTTTAGATCTGGTACTCAACCATGAATCTTTCCATGTGGTGTTTGGGAAATATGCAAAGATATTTTCTAATGAAAGTGAAAATTTAATTGGTCCATTTGAATCGGCATATTTTTCCGAGACATACAAATGTGTTGTGTCTCTGCCATGATTGATGACAACCAGAATTCGATCTTCAGGCATGTCAGTCACATGATACTCGTAGCACTTGTGATTTGTATTAAAAACAGCTCTCACAAACGGTTTACCTTTATGAGCTATATACAACTCTGAATCCGTATTATTTGCTTGCTTTGTAACAAACATAAAATCATTTTTATATTCAAAGCTGCGAACATCTTCCATTAAGACTTTTACGTTGGAAGGATTTGCTTTTAAATCTGGAATGACTAGAATTGTGCTGTTATCTGCAGACTCTTGGCGTTCTAAGTAGATTTTGTTAGTTTTTTGAGAAATTGCAGTCCAATAAAAAGATTTCACATGAGCTTGTAAGGTCATCCAAGTTTTACCGAAATCTGTAGTTAGCCATAGCTTAAAAAAATGAACAGATTAATTAGGTATAGTTCATTATATTAAAATGTTGTATAACAAGCAAAGGTGCATTCATCAGGAAGATTTCGAGTTCACAGGGTTGATTGACATTTGGCAAATCGATTATGCTTATTATTTATAGTGCTTTGTAAGAGTTTCGAATGTTCATAAAGTCGATTTAAAGTACATTGGACCATTAAGGTATCTCTCTTCATCTGGCATAGGTAATTGACAGTAAAAAACATTGGCTACGCAGGTACTGCGTCAACGTAGCGAATTACCTTAGAATACATAATACACTCTCTAGCGATCACAATTATAGTCTAATCAAAGTGAAATGTTTTCGTATTTGCAAGACCAAGTTTATTAATAAATGGCATGGGTCAAGAGGAAAGCGAGGTATAAAGAAAGAAGGAAACACAAAATATAAAATATCTCTCTTAATCACAATCGAAAAATTTATTAATAGTGAAGTTGTAGAAAATCAAGTTTGCTACAATTCATTACCTGATTACTATTCTCAAATTCTAATTATTTAGAATTTTAACTTTCAATCGTAAATTGTAAATATTTCTGTAAATATTAGAGCAACAGAAAAATTGATAGGAAACAGAATTATAGTAAAACTAATTTTCTACAACTTAACTTTTTATAAGTATTTCGAATATTAAAGGAGATATGCCAATTTTTTTTTACCAAAACGAACTTAACCTTTCAAATACCAAAAACACCTCAAATACCAAATTTTCTCCCATTCGGACCAGAGGAAAGGGGAGTGACCACTAGAGAGTCCACAGACACATAAACGTATACATATGTATATATATATATATATATATATATATATATATATATATATATATATATATAAATTTATAAATATAACATATACAGGTTCGAAAACTCATTCATAGGTGGCAATGCATATTTTCTATTCAAAATAGTTAATAATAATAATAATAGTTTCTCAAATAACTGATTGAAATTTAGCCGTCTCAATTTTTAAGAAATTATTTAATTTTTTGATATTAAATTAATATGTATTTTTTAAATAAAGAATAATTTTTTTCTGAAAAAATCTGAATATATTGTTTTTGATTATGCTATATTTTTTTATTATGCCATATTTATTTCCTTTAGTAAACCATCCTTTCATGAATATTTTCTATACTAAATAGTTTCGTTGTTTCATATCTACCATTTTTTTGTATGGCTACTGTGTGTATTCGCTGGTAAAGTATTTGTGGTGGGCGACCTCTGAGTCGTCTCATGTTTTTTATTTTAAGTTACGGTACTGTCAAAACTCGTAAACATACGGATGATATACATGTAAAAATTCAACATTAATTTCAACTATAAAGAAATAATTACACACAATGTCAGTGAAAAAATTGATGTCAATGATTCTCGGCAAATTTCTGATACAGTATACACCCTACTAGCGTATACAATAAATTAAACTTCTACAATCATAATGTCACAATTAATTTGAAATCTTGTTATAATTAATAACATTGTTAATTACATGGAATTTCAATAATAACTTCGTGACAAATGTTTTTGTGGCAAAGGTGGTTCTCTTACTACTGTACCAAAAATTCGCCGAGAATCATTGACATCAATCTCTTCATAGACATTAGAAACATGAAAACTAGTACATAATTTTGTACCTTTAGAAATGTTTTTTTTCTAAAAATTTCTAATTATACTTCTTGGAAGCTGCTCATCAATTTTATCGCTGGCGTTGTATGTAATTATTTTATTTAAAGGTGTCTTTTTATATGTATATACGTATTAGCGTGTTTATAAATGTCGATGCCATGCATATGAAAAATCTTCCAAAATGAACACACACCTTATGTAAATACCTTTCGATCAGGATTGATCGTATCATGCATTACGAATGTACTGGACTCATTTTCACTGAATCCTACATTACTTGGATGAAATTCCAATGAATATTTTTTAATAGTCCTTCCATAATCATAGGTTATGAATAAAAATTGATTTTTAACATCTGTAAATAAAATCTAACACAAATATCAATATAAAGTGAAAATAACAACTAACTGAGATGTACTTGCTTAAATACCCGGTATATACTGAATGTATAAAAAAAAGTTGCAAACAAAAGTTAATTTTTTTATTAAAAAAATGGGAATTTTTTGTTTCTTTTTTATCTCTTACGGTTTCAAAGCTAACTAGGTAACAAACAGTAACTAATTAAAATTTCCAATTCGCCCCCTTTACCTAGATCAGTTTTTTGTATTATAAATACGTATTTCGACTACAATGTAGTCATCATCAGTATAAATTAGCTAGTCGTACTTTACTCTTTGACAATTAGAAATAGACATAAAGTCGAGATCAATAGACAAAAATAAAAATAAATAGAAAATTAACTAGATTAAAATATATTAGATTTAAAATATAATAAATTTTAAACTGTGAAACTGTCATCAAATTAGTAACAAGTAACATATCCTGCGACAATATAAGAGTAATTTCAATAAGAGTAAAATTAACAGGAATAAATGTGAATGAAGGAAATTTTAACAAGAGTAATTTCAATATAATTTAAAATTTATTATATTTTAAATCTAGTATATTTTAATCTAGTTAATTTTCTATTTATTTTTATTTTTGTCTATTGATCTCGACTTTATATCTATTTCTAATTGTCAAAGAGTAAAGTACGACTAGCTAATTTATACTGATGATGACTACATTGTAGTCGAAATACGTATTTATAATACAAAAAACTGATCTAGGTAAAGGGGGCGAATTTGAAATTTTATTTCAAAAACCTAGAGTTTCACTAATTATCATTCGATAATATAATGAGTAACTAATTAGGTCATTTTATGAACACTTATACCAATTTTTTTTCTCCGATCAATATTTTCAACCGTTACAAAGCCGGGGTTAAACTTAATATACCCTGGTATATAATATATACTGGGTATAAAAATGTTCAAAAGTTTTTACAGTTTAAGTGGTAACACCTATGTAGATCGGTAAAAAAAATAGATTTTCATTTCTGATGAAATGCGTCAAAATTAAAAGAAACAAGTGAAAACAGCAACTAACTGAGTTAATCGCTTAAATGCCCGGTAAATACTGAGTTTATGGAAAAAAAGTTGTTTATTTTTTTAAATGGAACATTATTTGTCTCTAAATTTATGTTCTATCTCTTATGGTTTCAAAAATGGTTAGTTTTGGGCCCAACCATAGCCCGATTTTCTCTATTCACGAACGTGATCTGGAATGTGATGAAATTTCAGCACGCTATCTCTCCACGTTATTGATTTATCGTGTTAACAGACGGACGGACAAGCGGATACGCGGTAATGGATTAAATAGGTAGGTCATTTTATGAACACCTAAACAAAAAATTGTTTTATACGATCAATATTTTCAATCGCTACAAAGTCGGAACTAAAATTTATATACCATTGTATACATATCATATATACCGGGTATAAAATTAATTCACTGGTATATAAGGGTTGTAACCCCTTAAGTAAAATGTAGGTAAACTTACATGATTGCTGTGTTTTGGATGGATATAAAATTCATCAATAGTTGCATATTCCTCGGTATTAATATGAAAAGACTCGGTTTTATTTTGAAATGAATCTCCATCGTTATAAGAAATAAAAACAGCAGACGATTTCGGATCTTTTGCCAAACCAATTATAATATTGGTGTTACCAACCCAATCCATAACCAATTTTTCTTGGTATACATTCAAATGATTCACCTTAAATAAAAATTTGTGTTTAATAACATCGCTTAATAATAATTAGAATGTGGGTTACCGCAAATGGGTTCCTAACACCTAGACCAAAGGGTCCTCTGTGCCCTCCGAAGATGAAGCTATAGATAGATAGATTGTAGCGGGTGCCCTAGACGGACTACACTTCCACCATAAGGTCCATTGTGATGCCTAAGGATGCGAGGATATGAGTGGAGTGGAAGGAATTTTTGTGTGTAAACTAGGAATTGGTAGGATGTGCGGCTTCAGCCGACTCTGATAGGAACTATGCCGATATTCATCTAAAGTTCGTGTAGGAAACTGTAGAAAACCTTCACAAGCATAGCCGGTTACTTCGTTCTTGTCCATACGCCGACAGTTTAGTCAATTAACCACCCTTTTTTTTCTTAATAATTGACAAACTGCCGATGTCGGGATTCGAACCCATAACCTCCCAGTTCCAAGTAGTCATAACGTCTCAGACATAACGCCTTAGACCGCTCGGCCACGTGGAGGGTAGATGAAGCTAAAGGATTCTGTTGAGGCCAGACGCCGCACAAAAGGTCCACAACTTCTCCGCCGGAATTGCACCCAGGTTGTATCCGAGGGCTCGGGCCCAAACATTCTATACCGGACACCCCTAACATCACTTAAATTATATTTCAAATTTTGCCCCTATTCCTAGAACATTTGTTTGTATTTTATAAATACGTATTTCGACTACAATGTAGTCATCATCAGTATGAATTAGCTAATCGTAACTATCTCTGAATCCATATCCCAAAGATAGTTACGATTAGCTAATTCATACTGATGATGACTACATTGTAGTCGAAATACGTATTTATAAAATACAAACAAATGTTCTAGGAATAGGGGCAAAATTTGAAATATAATTTCAAAAAAATCTAGAGTTCTCTTTGATTATTTTAATAATCTTTATCGCTTAAATTCATTTCACTGTTTGTAAACTATGGTAACTTTTCCAGTGATCAGACGTATAAATTTTTTGTTCCATGAATTCCTGTTATAATCCATCTTTTAAACGGGGGCAAGATGCGAGTAATTTTTTACGTAAATAAAATCTGTATATCATAAAAACAAACAACTTTTTTTGAAACTTTTTTTCATACATCCCATAGTTTGCTGCAAATACGGGGTAAATTTGCGTAAATTTTGTATTTACGCCAAAAATATTGGATGCATGAGAAAAAGTTTCAAACAAAAATTTATTTTAGACATTTGAAGATTTTCCCTATGTTGCACCGTTCAAAAGATAGATTATACCTCGCAGCACGGATACATGAAACAAAAAAAATTTTAATTCGACTGAACCGATTTGGACGTAATTTCCACCAACCGGTTCGGAATGGAACTGAGAGTAACATATGCTAAAATTTTTTTGTTTCATGCATCCGTTCCCGGAAGATATAATCTATCTTTTGAACGATGCAAGACAAGGAAAATCTTTAACCACACAAAATATTTGTTTCAAAAAAACCAACAACTTTTGTTTGAAACTGTTTTCATGCATCCAATATTACTGGCGTAAATAGAAAATCTATGCCACATTTACGTCGCTCCGTATTTACACCAGAACTATGAGGTGTATGAAAAAATAATTTCAAACAAAAGTGCTTAGTTTTAATGATATAAATCTTTTATTTATGTAAAATTTACTCTATCTCGCACGGTTTAAAATGTAGGTTATAACAGGGATGCGTGGAACAATGAATTTATACGTGTGATCATTTGAAAATTTACCATTTCAATATTTAGAGTACTCATTTCCAGGCTGCAGAATTATACAGACCGTTTTCAAAAGCATTTCTAATAGAGAATCAGTGTTAAATAATTAAATAAAATATTTACTATAAAACCATACATACACATGCATACTGAAACTGAATGTTTGGACTGGAATATTGGGTGACCATTTTATAGGACCATTCTTCATTGACGGATCTTTAGATTCTCAAAAATATTTGAGTTTGTTACGAAATAATATTTTGCCAACTGTTAGAGCTCTTTCTAATTTCGCAGGTCTGAAAATTTGCAACATTTAAGGCAAAGAATTGTTGACAATTGTGCTAATATTTCCCCTCAAGTGCTAGAAAATACCCGGGTAGATTTCTACAATAGACTCGGATATAATTTAGCAAATAATGGAGGAATATTCGAACCGTTGTTTTAACATTTTTTTGTCGGAATTCTATTTTTGTTTCTTTTTGGGATTTTATTTTTCTTCTAATTTGTGTGGTGGATTGTTGTTTTATGTTATACCGTTAATAGCATGCTATCATTTATTTTCAAACATTCCACATACAAATTATAAGGGATATTCAAAAAAGAATTTTCAATTGTTAGAAGTAATGCTAAGCTTAAGAAGACAACAATGAACATATTTAACCCACTCTCATTATATGTTAATGCAGTACAAAACAGTCCAGCTAGCACACACAACAGACACACTAAAGAGTACCCCCACTATTTTTATTTCTTTACTAAGCATATTGTGTATAGTTATTATAGTAAATAATATTTAACATTGATTCTCTATTAGCAATGCTTTCCAACACATACGGTATACACTACGTAAATTAAAATAGACCCAATAGCAACATTATGTAGTGCATCTATCACTGTCTATGCACATTATGCCATGATATGGTGTTATGCCATGATATGGTGTTACACGACGGACAATAACGACGATGTATACATGCACGAATAAGATGCAACTATATATAAAAGATTTTAGTTAGAGAGTGATAAGTATAATATAATAGTTATTTATGTTATAATACAATACTGATTGTTTAAGTGTGACAAAGTAAACCATATCATAGTACACTGCATATAGACAGCGATAGATACACTATACAGTATTCCAGATTGGGTGTATTTTAAAAAAACACGCTGTATAGTACTAATCTCAGTTTCTAACAAAGTTGGAAAAAATCGTCGTTTTTTTACTTATTACTTGTCCGACTTATAAAGTTGCGGTACTCATTCGACGTAGAATTTAATGTTCTTTAATTGATTAGACTATGACTTTTTCGATAGGATGCACCATCTATCAGTTACAGGTGCAAAACCAAAAAAATAATAATTAATTTGAGGTTTTTTCGCTGCCAAAAGTTCTTCCGAGGTCGCCAATATTAGCATTTCTGTTTTTGACATGTTTGTACCAAAATATACAAGTTAAGGTTGTTATGAAACAATCAAAATTAATGGTTAAGTTCGTGTAACTCAAAATACACAAATTCTAACCACGTTAGAAGATTTTTTTAAATTATTAATTATTAGTAAAATTATTTTCACATAAAATAATAATAAAAATACAAAAAATTATTTTAATAATAGTTTAATTATTATTATTTAATTTAATTTTTATAAAATAATTATTTAGTTAATTTGAATTACACTGACGTTGCCAAACCTACAGTGACAGTCTAAAATAAACGTGGCTTTAGAACCATTTTTCGATCTATAAATTTAATTATCTCAGAAACCAAAAACAGGATTGTTTTGAAATATGGTCCAGGTATTTATAGGCCTTTGATAATTATTATGATAGTTTTTCATAAACCTGACATTTCTGGTGGTCGAGATATAGATTTTTTTACAAATTTTTTTTTCCGCCGAGTCCATTTAAGCTATATAAAAATCTCTTAAAAATCGTAACTTTAACATTTTTTTTTACTCAAAAACTAAAAACAGGATCACGTTCAAACTTTGACAGGATATTCTTTGTTATTGAAATAATAAGCTGTCAAATTTTGAAGCATCTGTCATTAAATGGAATTTTCTTCATAACAACCTTAAAAAAATAAAAAGTACTACATCACTTTAAAAAGTAATACCTCTACTGACTGGTGTAATGATAAACCGATACAAAACTAAATTATTGCATTGTTGGATCCCTTCCCATGTGAATCTATTGTAGCTATGCCCGTGAATATTACAATAGTTAAATTATAAATTACGCTTACCTTTACTTTGATATTTGATAACTGTTTTAAGATATCTTCTTGTTTACTGAATAAATATTCATTGCCAACATTTGCTCTTGCATGTTTAGAATATCGATGTAAATTTCCATTTTGATCTTTGAAAACTGTTAATTTAGCATTTAATTGTAACAAATATTGAGCAAACAACATTAAAATTAAAATATAAAGACATGCTGATGCCATGACTCAAACATTAATGATATTCGGATAATCCATAAAAGAGTATGTCGTATGAGATCAAAACATCAAACAGTTTGGGAATACCTACTTTAATAATAAATTATTTGATATCAAGCCGGTTTTATTTGCTGCTTCACTCTATGAATTTTGCACCTCATTTATTGAAATTCAATCTCCATAATTTCCAACTTGAGCTCATTTCTTAAGGTATTTCCAAACTATTATTAGGTTGTCAAGAATCCGCAGAAATCAGCTGAATTTTTTTAAGAATTTTTCACCATGGCGGTTTTGAGAAAATCGCTATGTAAATTGGAGAAATTGAACATACATCTTCATAAACATGGTGAAATAAAATGAACGATTCCGACTGTTTTTACTTCGAACTCTCTCAATGTAGTCAGTCGGTTGTTCTGAATTCGACACATACTTTCCTCAATTCCTTAGAAATAGTTTTCCTTAAATCTGTGGGAGAATGCCCATCGAGTTGTTAAGTTTTTTGATAAAATATGCGTAAAAAAATTAATTTTTTCATGTCCGCAGCAAAAGGTTATTTTTTATGGTTCAGTTGGCATCATGAGTACCGGCGCGCTGTTTGAATGTCGTTTGAAATTTTATACTAGTATATATATGATGACTAGTATATGTATGATATGTTATTTGATGAATGGGAATACTGACGACAACGGACAGCTGCTTTCAACAACGCGCAAGAGTACCAACATATTTTATTTTACGCATATAATTTTTTATATAGTTCTTTTCGCGCGGGTACCCGATCAGCTGGTAAAGTTTGGAAATACCTTAAAAATCGACATTCTTCTAAATTGGAGCAGTATCATCGCGAGGCTTTCTTATTCAGGTGAGCCAGATGGACCAACTTTTTATTATATCAATAAAAATTTAAATTAATTCTTTAAGGGGACTTAGCATTTTGAATTGTGATTTCGATGTAACTCCAAGTTACCTTTTGACCCAGTCAAATAGTTTTTTTACCCTGAAAAAAAAACAAGTGGAGATGTTCTAACGGAATTGTCTTCATTTTGGAGACATAACAAAAAGTCTATAATCAAATCGTGCTAGCAAAACAAGTTATTGAAGTAAAATTTCAAATACCTAATATCTAGATCAGTTTTTGTATAATAAAGACGTATTTCGACTACAAAGTAGTCATAATCAGTATAAATTAGCTAGTCGTAATTTACTCTTTGACAATTAGAAATAGATAGAAAATCGAAATCAGTAGACAAGAATAAAATCAAATAAAAAATTAAACAAAATAAATTAAAATATAATAAATTTTAATGAAATTACCAGCGAAACAGTCAACAAATTAGCAACGAATAATATATCCTGAGACAATATAAGAGTAATTATAATAAGAGTGAGGTTAACAAGAGTAAATCGAATGAAAGCAATTTTAACAAGAGGTATTTCAATAAAATTTATTATATTTTGTTTAATTTAATTTTTTTAATTTATTTTGTTTAATTTAATTTTTTTATTTTTTGTCTATTGATTTCGATTTTCTATCTATTTCTAATTGTCAAAGAGTAAATTACGACTAGCTAATTTATACTGATGACGACTACTTTATAGCCGAAATACGTATTTATAATACAAAATCGGATCTAGGTATAGGGGTGAATTTGAAATTTTATTTCAAGAACCTAGAGTTCTCATTAATTATCATTTGATAATCTAATATTTAAGTTATTGACGGTCAAAGGTCATGAAAATCCGTTTTTGTCAAATATCTCGTTAACAGAAGTTATTTCTAAATTTTTCTTTGCTAATTTATTTCTTAGAAACATTTACTATTTAAGGTTGAAAACTAAATTTCTAAATATCTCTGTTTGAGAAAAAATGATCAAGTAATGAATTGTAGCAAACATGATTTTCTACCACTTTACTCTTCATACATTTTCGATTGTTCAAATATTTTATATTTTATGTTTTCTTCTTTCTCTATGCGTCCCCCCTAACCCCTTCACTAATGCCATTTAGTAATAAAATTAGCCTTGCAAATACTAAAATCATATCAGATACGATATTTCATTTTGATCAGACTTAAATTGTGACCGCTAGAGAGTAATTTATGTATTCTAAGGAAATTCACTAAGTTGAAGCAGCTCCTGCGTAACGAATTTTTTTTAATTTGGTTTCTGATATAGTTTTTGTTTGGCCATAAAACTTATAAAATTTATCAAAATTAACGAATTTCTAAATATTTCATTTTAAAAAGCGACATTTCAACGGCGATTTCTACATCGATGTAAGTATTTGTAAAATTCGTTCAAAGTTCGAAAAATATCGAATATCAACTAAGAAGTTCGAATTTACATAATTATGAGAGGCGGGCTGAGTTCACAGAGATAATTAACTCTGGGCTTTTCCCAAAAATATTTATTATTATTTCCTTGTTCCTCTCATCTCAATGAATGTTTATCAACAGCCAGAAGACCGTTGAATGTAAACCAAAAAAAAACAGAGGGAAATATTGATGTAAGTTAATAACGAGCTATATATCCTTGTCTTTGTCTCGCTTGCAACTGTTTGGAGTTTCAATGACTAAAAGCCTTTGGAAATTACTCATTACAACATTTTCTACAGATATGTAGGAATTACTTGGAATTATCGCATCCAATATACCGTTATTATCTATACAGGGTGTACCGTATAAGTACAGACAAAAAATACCAGTAATTCTACATCGAATTTCCAACCAAAAAGATTCTGTAAAGGCACGGTCTCTCTCTCCCTCTCGTTTCGCTAAAACAGCGGTTTTTGTGATTTTTCAATTAGTTGTTTTTTTCTACAAAATGTCTTATAGCGCTTGGACAAAAAGAGATAAAATATTTCTTTTTAGCGAATTTCCTGAAAGGAAATGGAGCAATTGGTTCGGTACCAAGGTCAAAATTTCGCAAAAATTTCTTCAAATGTCCTATATATATATATATATATATATATATATATATATATATATATATATATATATATATATATATATAAATATTCCTCTTTTTAAAATAAACAACTTTTGACGTTAACAATATTCTGAAATAATCTTTGAACTTCCATAAGAACTCATTATCATATTTTTTTCTAAATAATAGTTTATAGCTTTTTAGCGAATTTCCTCCAAAGGAAATGCAGCTATTGTTTTTGCACCAATGTTGGAATTTCGTAAAAATTTCTTCAAATGTCCATCGATCCTACCTAGTAGGTGTTAAAAATCACTATCGCTAAAATTTGTATATATGTATATATATATATATATATATATATATATATATATATATATATATATATTTATCAACATGTCCTTTTTTTAAAATGTCTGTGGACTCTCTAGCGGTCGCAGTTTTATTCAGATTGGAATGAAATTTGGTATTTGAGGCGCTTTTGGTATTCTAAAGGTCAAGTTCGTTAATGGGTAAAATCGGACGAGGGGAAATGGGTTTAGAGGAAGGGGGAAACACAAAATTTGACAATCTCCCTTAATATTTGAAAAATCTAAAAATTTATCAGGAGTTAAGTTTAGCTACTAAATTTTACTGTAATTTTATTTCTTATCATTTTTCTGTTACACTAATATTAACAGAAATATTTACAATTAAAGATTGAAAGTTAAAATTCTAAATATCTCTGTTTACATTAGAGTTTGAGAAAAATGATCAGGCAATGAATTGTAGCAAACTTGATTTTCTACAACTTTACTCCGTATAAATTTTTCGATTATTCTAATATTAAGAGAGATATTTAATATTTTGTGTTTGTTTGACACAAATACATGAAATATATTTTATTGTAAAAATTTTGATTGTCGTTTCCATGGTAACTGTAAACTATAATCGTTATACATCGTTCTATTTTGGCTATTAATAAATTTAATTTCTGCAAATACTAAAGTCATATCAGATATTATATTTCGTTTTGATCACACTAAAATTATGACCACTAGAGAGTGATTTATGTATTCTAAGGAAATTCGCTATGTTGACGCAGCTCCTGCGTAACGAATTTTTATTTTTATTTTACATTGTCGTAATATATACATAACTGAAAAAAAAAAACAGGCAAAAGTACTTTTGACTGCACAGGTTGGTCAATAGTAGTTTTGCCTGAAAATCAATGGTTAATAGTGCTTTTGACTGTAAATTTGCTATCAACAGTAGTTTTAACTGACGCTTCTGTTCAAAACTACTTTTAATCGCTAGACAGTCAGTCAAATTTACTTTTAATTGTTTGGAATGGAAATAAAACTGTTTATATAATTAATATTGCGAAATTGTTTATTACAAAGGTTTGGTATTATAACTTATACAAAGTGAAAGTAACAAGTAGTTAAAAAATTGACAGTAGAATAATGAAAAAAAAATTCATTCATACTTACAGGCCATTACACAATGAAAAAATAAGGTATAAGATATAAGGAATAAGAAATAAGGAATAAGAAATAGTACAACGACCAAAACACAATGGGCAATAAGCTACAATATTCAACCAATCACAGCGGTTGAATGCCTGCTGCTGGTGTATGCACGAATGTCAAAAACATAATCTAATAACATCCTGCACATAACATTGCCAGCCAAACCTGTGATTGGCTGGGATTAAGAAATAAGGAACAGATATCCAACGCGACGAAAATTCTATTTCTTGACATTTTTGATTCCTTATTTTTGAATTGTCAATTGATCAACGGTTCTGCCATCTGCTGGATTCCGCTATTTCTTATTCCTTATTTCTTAGCTCTTATACCTTAATTTTTTCCATTGTGTAATAGCCACACTTAAAGTATTAGTACTTACCTGCAGTATAATTTGTCCAATGTTTTTTTATTATAATAAAAAACAAGTATAATCTAGTGCATATTCTTTATTATTGAAAATACGATGAATTACATGTGTGTAATTCAAGTGACCTTCGTATACATACATACATACATCACAATATTTAGTTATGAAAAAAATCTATATGCGTTTCTTTGTTATTTTTAACTCGACTTCAAAAAGGAGGATGGTTCTCAATTCGTCTGTATTTTTTTTTTAATGTTTGTCACCTCAGAACTCCGTCATTTATGAACCGATTTTGAATTTTTTTTTTTTGTTTTAAAGGGTTTGATTTCAGGTAGGTCCCATTGTCACCAAATCGCATTCTGGTGAGGGGATCCTCTGGAAATCAAGGAAAATCCTCATTTTATATGTGATAACCGATTTTTGCGAATTTTTTTTTTTTTTTGGAAAGTGTATACTCATTCATAATGGGACAATAAGAAAATTTTGTTAAAAACCGACTTGAAAAAAATTTTTTTGCAAAAAAAAATCGATCCAAAAAAAAAAATTTTTACAAAAAAAAAACAAAATGCATGTAAAAAAAACTGAAAATTTGTTACAAAAAAATGCACTAAAAATTAAAAAAAAAAAAAAACGGATAAAAAAAAATGTGTTATAAAAAAATGCATTAAAAATTAGTAGGTCTACCCATATTTAGACAAATAAAATCAGTTATAGAACTTCAAAGTCACTAAAAAGCGAGAAATAAAATCTATTTTAACAAAATGGAAACCCGACTTCAAAAATCAAATATTCTATAACAAAAAATGCACTAAAAAGTAAAAAATTAATTGCATATTCTTGTGCCAATTTTAGTTCACCTAAGCAAAATTTTTTTAAATATATATGTACAATTATTGTTATTTTTGGAGGCGATGTCCAAAAGTTATGTGAATTTCTCTATGGTGACACCGCCACCAAAAATAATATACATATATATAATAAATAAAATTATCTATTTTCTGTTATGAAATTTTCTTTTAAATAATTATTTCAGGCATATAATTTAGTTAAATATTTAATCATTTTAAATACATAATTTATTTAAACAATTAAAACTGCAAGGGGTTAAAAATACATAAATTAGGGGTTGTACATTTTAAAACTAACTAAATCAGAGGTGGGCACAGACAGCTCGTCTGAGCCTTACGAGCTCTCCATAAGCTGGGTGAGAGTAAGTAAAGAAGGTATGTTTTGAAGCAAGACGGAACGATGTTTCAATACAGGTTGCCTACCGATTATTGCCCAATAATTTATTCAATCAATTTAGAAATAGTTTTATAAAATATTTATTGTTTAAATAATATCTTTTACAGTTTAGAGATACACCAAAAAACATAATAATAATAATAATAACAATAATGATAATGATAATGATAATGATAATGATAATAATAACAATAATAATAATAATAATCTGAACTTATCCAAGACTGCTTGCGATGTCTTCTCCATTATTAAATTCACTACTTTTATTTTTTTTGAAAAACAAATTATGCGAAAAATAATTTCCACTACTACAAATAGTACTTTTCACTTTTTCAATTCAAAGTAGACTAACTCGAAGAACTCAAATTCCCACTTTATGTAAAATTTAACTTAATTCATCAAATTTCCATGACACTATACTGAGCATACTCCATACGAAGAAAAAATAATTAAATCAGGTAAATAATTCTTTATTAGTTCTCGGATATGAATAGTAAAATATTTAGACAAATCATTTGGAATTTCCAAAACTTTAATTCTATTTAAATTATCCTTTGCAAAAATTTCCCTCTTTTATTACAATGGTCCAGCGGTAAACTTAAAGGTTCAAAAGATTTATATATATTTTTTATAAATTTTTATTTTATTTATACACAAATATGATATATACTAAAAAGGTACATTTTATGACCCTAATTACCAGCCCAAAATTCCAGAGTATGTATTGAATGATTGCTTGTATTATTTACTTTGTATAATACTGACCATAAAAAAGATTTGGTATTATTATATTTTTTTCAGAAAATGTTTTAATTAAAAAAAGAAAATAGTAATAATTGGTAGGTTACCCTGTATTAACTCTATCTCTCTTCCCTACCTCTCACTCAGAGCTTGGCCGAGTCATCTCTTGCCCACCTCTGAACTAAATGCAGGTTCACAAATATTATAAAAACTATTCATTTATTGATGACTATTTATCTAGTGATGAATAAAAAAACAATTTAGCTTAAAAGAAATAAACTTATTTTCTCGAAGTTCAACAAGTAGATATAGTCCACAGTACACCACGGTTTTCCAATTACTTATAATACAAAAACTGATCTAGGAAAAGGGGCGGATTTGAAATTTTAATACAGAACGTATGTATTCTCTTGGACAGTCAAGCTGCTTTAAAAGCCTTGCCTGGAACTGAGGTCATCCCAAGGGAAGCCAAGGATTGTCTGGAGGAACTACTGAAGCTGGAAAAACGGAGCAATGTTAAATTGGTCTGGGTGCTGGGTTACAGTGGTTTCGAGGGAAACGAAAAAGCAGATGCCTTAGCAAAGAAAGGAGTCGAAATGGTTTTCATAGGCCCAGAGCCTATTTTAGGAATTCCAAGGACTGTATGTAAACATGTGATCAACGAGTGGTCAAATGCTAAACACCGTGATTACTGGGAAAAAGTACCGCGGCAGGAGCTCGGGAAGGTACTGCTTCAGAGTGAAACCAAGAGGCTATCTCTCGATGCACTGAAGCTGAACAGGATGCAACTGCGAAGGGTTACCGGATTCATTACCGGGCATTATCCCCTGCGGAAGCATTTGCACACAATGGGACTCCATAACGGGTCCATTGTGTGTAGATTATGTGGATTATGTAGATGATCTTTGACTGCGAACCTCTAGATTACAACAAATACAGGATATTTGGTGCACCTCACCCCGAATATATGAACTTCAGGAAGACCTGATAAGCAAGCTCCTAGCTATTTTTGACATATGGGAGAAGTGTAATACTTTTTGGAGCCCAAGAAGTATCTATCTATCGTATCTAATAATAAGTTTTAAATCAATATCAAAAACGGTTCACTGGTTTATCGGTTTAAATGTGATAATAACGCATATTAAATAGAAAAATGATTTCATACACAAAAAATAGCATATTATCTCATTATTCTTGCGATGAAAAGTGGTTTTATAATTAGGAAAACTTTCATTCCATGGATTTAAATTTATTACATAGATAAAATCTTATTCATATGTGAGATAATTTTTCATTTTGATTTATGTAATCTCAAAACATTCTTCATCCATAAAGTAATAGAATTTTTAACATAATTCAAAAGTATAATATACTGGTTGTTTATTTTACATCTTCGCATAGCAGATCTCCCACGAGTATGAGAGAGAACATATGTATACATTAAGCAATGTGTATGAGAAGGAAGTCTTATAGGTTTGTTTTCTTACTTAAAGTACATCCAGCATACTTAAAGCTGGATGTTAAACTATTGTGTGCTGAACAACAAAACAAATCGATCAAAATCAACACCTAATTTACAAAAACAAACACCGCATGGTCAGAAAAAGATACCGCCAATAAATGGGTTGGGCTTGTAGCGGTGTCGCTTCATTATTAAATTATTATTATAATATTGTTTATCATTTTTATTTGTTGCATAACAGTTATAACTTCCCTCTATTATCACGGTTGCTTTGAATGTTAACAACCATGGTAATTTACATATTAAAAATCATAACATTTCATAAATCAATTCAATAAAGATTAATTATATCTTTTATACATATTTATTATTTATTTAAATAATAATTATTTAATATAACTATTATTTAAATAAATAATAAATATGTATAAAAGATATAATTGATCTTTATTGAATTGATTTATGAAATGTTATGATTTTTAATATGTAAATTACCATGGTTGTTAACATTCAAAGCAACCGTGATAATAGAGGGAAGTTATAGTTGTTATGAAACAGATAAAAATCATAAACAATATTATAATAATAATTTAATAATGAATTCGTACACTTAATCCCTTAATTGGTCAATCAACTCAAATAATCCTTCAGGTACTACCTCAGACAGATCATATAAAAGACAAAACATTTTTAACATTATTGTGAGACACGCACCAAATTAGCAACGAGCAACATATCTCTGACTTCATATCCCAGAGATGACTATGACTACCTTCTGGTCGAAATACGTATTTATAAAATACTAACAATTGTTTTAGGAATTGGGGCAAAAATTGAAATTTAATTTCAAAAGACCTAGGGTTCTTTTTGATTATTTTAATAGTCTTTATAATCCGATCAAAAACATAAATGTAAAAAAGGGCCGAGTTTTCGGGAAGATACTTCATATAATAATTGCTCCTTAAAAAGTGATGATATCCCATTAAGGAGTTCAGCTATTTATAAAGTAAATAGCGAAAACTAAAATGTAAGAATGTAAGTGCAAAGTAAAATGAAAAAAAAAATATGGTTCAAAAATTTATTTCGTAGGTTTTCTCTTAATATGTTTTTAAAATTTTATAACGCGGCAAATTTAATTTAAAATATTTCAATCAAAAGAAAACAAATTACTTGCCGCGATATAAAATTTTAAAAACATACTAAGAGAAAACATATGTACTTTTTTATATATATACATATGTACTTTTTTTTAAATGTCTGTGGACTCTCTAGCGGTCACAGTTTTATTCCGATTGGAATGAAATTTGGTATTTGAGTCGCTTTTGGTATTCTAAAGGTCAATTTCGTCATGGGTAAATTAGTATTATTAAATTTAATTTCTGCAAATACTTAAGTCATATCAGATATTATATTTCATTTTGATCACACTAAAATTGTGACCACTAGAGAATTATATGTGCATTCTAAGGAAATTCGCTATGTTGACGCAGCTACTGCGTAACGAATTTTTATTTTTATTTTACACTGTCCTAATATATACATAAAATATATCATACATGTTACAGTCAAAACTCTTGACCGGTCAAAAGTACTTTTAACAGAAAAAAAAAAATTCGTTACGCAGGAGCTGCTTCAACTTAGCGAATTTCCTTAAAATACATAAATCACTTTCTAGCGGTCACAATTTTAGTCTGATCAAAATGAAATGTCGAATATGATTTTAGTATTTGCAAGGCCAATTTTATTAATAAATGTCATACGTGAAGGGGAAATGGGGGCATGAAGAAAGAAGAAAACACAAAATATCTCTTTTAATATTAGAACAATCAAAAAATGCGTAAGAAATAAAGTTGTACAAAATTATGTTTGCGACAATTCATCATCTCATCATTTTTGCTCAAACTCTAATATGTACAGAGATAGTGAGGCATTTAGTTTTCAATCTTAAACCGTCAATATTTCTGTAAATATTAGTGTAACAGAAAAAATGATAAGAAACAAAACTGCAGTAAAATTTAATACCTAAAACTTTACTTCTTATAAATTTTTCGATTTTTCGAATATTAAGAGAGATATGTGAAATTTTGTGTTTCCTCCTTCCTCTAAACCCCCCTTTTCCCTGGTCCGATTTTACCCATTAACGAACTTGACCTTTTGAATACCAAAAGCGCCTCAAATACCAAATTTCATTCCGATAAAATGAAAACTGTGACCGCTAGAGTGATTACAGACACACATATATATATATATATATATATATATATATATATATATATATATATATATATATATATATATATATATATATATATATGTATATATATATATATATATATATGTCCATAGATATATATATATAAATTTTACAGATGGTGATTTTTGACATCTACTAGGTAGGAATGATGGACATTTGCAGAAATTTTAGCGAAATTTTGACTTCGGTACGGGACCAATAGCTCTATTTCCTTTCAGGAAATTCGCTAAAAACAGGCAAAAGTACTTTTGACTGCACAGATTGGTCAACAGTAGTTTTGCCTGGAAATCAATGGTTAATAGGGTTATACTAAGAGAAAACGTACGAAATAATTTTCCCTGTGCCTTGGGTACTAGACCTAACTTTATGCCAAATAACATCTTTAAAGGATATCTGGTGTAGGCCCTACGTTTTTAACCTGTCTAATGAAAATTATGGCCGCACCCGCTATCACTCTCTTTGTCTAATCGGGAATTTCAATCATTCATATCTCGCTTATTTTTAAAGTTATTTAAAAAGTAATTATACCTTGATATTTGTCAAGTAAACATGCTTCAATTCAAGTGAAAAAAAATTTTCATGCATATTCCCTATTTCAGCTCACACATTTGTCATTATTGATACACCGGGTAATTAAACAATTAACTCAGGTAGTTTTTATTTTCACTTGTTTGTATTGTGACTGTTCAGTTGTGAGTGAATTGAAATGGCTGAACCTAATACACATAAATTGTGCTCTTAAAAACATGTTTTGAATGCATAATATTATCATTTTCTTCTCTTTTTTTTCTAGTTAATGAATTACATTTTTATAGCCGGGTTTTCAATACTGTTTCAGGGCTAATCTAATTAAAACAAGTAATGTAACAACTAACTGAGTTAATTGTTTGAATACCCAGTATATACTGAGTTGTATATCAATATTTGAATTGTTAATATTTCTGCCTATTCAATGTTTATAAAATATGAATTATTTGTAAATGTTTGTTTTGTGTTAATAATTAATATGGAGACAGTAAAATTTTCTTGCATTTATAAAAATTTATATTAATTTTCTTGCGATTTTTATATATTTAAATATTGAGTTATATAATTGAGTGAATCAACGCGAAGCGACTGTTAACGCAAGGCGTTGGTCAACGCGAGCCGTTAGGCGACGCGAAAAGTTAGTCAATGCGGAGCTTAAGAAAATCAACGGAAAGCTTTGGTAAACGCAAAGCGTTAACCAACGCGAAACGTAAGCTAAAGCGAACCGTAAGTCAGCCAACGCGAAGAGTTGGTTAATGCGAAGCGTTAGTTATTCAAAGAGAATCGGCAGTAATTCAACGCGATGCTCGATTTCACGCGAATCGTTAGCGCTTAAAGTAAGCGTGAAAAGTTAGTCAAATCGTAGGGTTAGTTAACGCGAAGCATTAATAAGCGTAAGTTATACAACGCGAAGCGTTAGCAACCGTAAGTTATACAACGCGAAGCGATAGGAAATCGTTTAGCAACACTTTGAGTTTACCAACGCGAAACGTAAGCTGAAGAGGACCACAAGTTAGCCAACGCGAAGCGTTGGTCAATGAGAAGCGTTAGTCAATTAGAAGTGTTAAGTCAACGCGAAGTGTTGGTAAACGCTTTGTGTTTACCAACTTTGCGAAACGTTAGCGAAAGCGAACCGTAAGTCAGCCAACGCGAAGCGTTGGTTTATCAGAAGCGTTAGTCAATAGGAAGTGTTAGGTCAACGCGTAACGTAGTCTAAAGCGGACCGTAAGTCAGCCAACGCGAAGCGTCGGTCAATGAGAAGCGTTAGTTATGCAAAGCGAAGCGTCAGTGATTCGCGAAGCGAGAATTTAAGCGAACCGTTAACCAACGCAAAGCGTTAACCAACGTGAAACGTAAGCTAAAGCGAACCGTAAGTCAGCCAACGCGAAGAGTTGGTCAATGAGAAGCGTTAGTTATTCAAAGAGAATCGGCAGTGATTCAACGCGATGCTCGATTTCACGCGAATCGTTAACGCTTAAAGTAAGCGTGAAAAGTTAGTCAAATCGTAGCGTTAGTTAACGCGAAGCGTTAATATACGTAAGTTATACAACGCGAAGCGTTAGCAACCGTAAGTTATACAACGCGAAGCGATAGTAAATCGTTAAGCAACGCTTTGAGTTTACCAACGCGAAACGTAAGCTGAAGAGGACCACAAGTTAGCCAACGCGAAGCGTTGGTCAATGAGAAGCGTTAGTCAATTAGAAGTGTTAAGTCAACGCGAAGTGTTGGTAAACGCTTTGTGTTTACCAACTTTGCGAAACGTTAGCGAAAGCGAACCGTAAGTCAGCCAACGCGAAGCGTTGGTTTATGAGAAGCGTCAGTCAATAGGAAGTGTTAGGTCAACGCGTAACGTAGTCTAAAGCGGACCATAAGTCAGCCAACGCGAAGCGTTGGTCAATGAGAAGCGTTAGTTATGCAAAGCGAAGCGTCAGTGATTCGCGAAGCGAGAATTTAAGCGAACCGTTAACCAACGCAAAGCGTTAACCAACGCCAAACGTAAGCTAAAGCGAACCTTAAATCAGCCAACGCGAAGCGTTGGTTAATGAAAATCGTTAGTTTTTCAAAGCGAAACGTTGGTGATTCGTGCAGCGTGATTTCACGCGAATCGTTAATTAACGCAAACCGTTAACCAACGCGAACCGTAAGTTCAAGCGAGCCGTAAGTCAGCCAACGTGAAGCGTTGGACAATGAGAAGCGTGAGTCAATAGAAAGTGACGCGAAGCGTGATTTCACGCGAATCGTTAATGCTTAAGGTAACGTGAAAAGTTAGTTAAATCATAGCGATAGTTAACGCGAAGCGAAAGCACGCGTAAGCTTTATTACGCGAAGAGTTAAGTGACGCGAAGCGTCTGTCGATACACTAGATAACGAGAGGAAGTTAACGCGGAGCGGAAGCAAGTTAACGCTGAGCGTTAGCAAGATAACGCTGAGCGTAAGCAAGTTAACGCGAAGAGCTAGTTAATCAACGCATATCGTTGGTAAATGCAAAGCGTTAACCAACGCGAACCGTAAGCTTAAGCGAGCCGTAAGTCTGCCAACGCGAAGCGTTGGTCAATAAAAATCGTTAGTCAATAGAAAGTGTTAAGTCAACGCGAAGCGTTATTAAATCAACGCGAAGCGTTGGAAAACGCAGAGCGTTTGCCAACGCGAAACGTTAACTAAAGCGAACCGTAAGTCAGCCAACGCGAAGCGTTGGTTACTGAGAAACGTAAGTTATTCAAAACGAAACGTTGGTGATTCGCGAAGCGTGATTTCATATATAACTGACGCTTCTCATTGACCAACGCTTCGCGTTGGCTGACTTAAGGCTTGCTTGAGCTTATGGTTCGCGTTGGTTAACACTTCGCGTTAGTTAATGATTCGCGTGAAATCACGCTTTGCGAATCACTAACGCTTCGCTTTAAATAACTAACGCTTCTCATTAACCAACGCTTCGCGTTGGCTGGCTTACGGTTCGCTTTGCTTACGCTTCGCGTTGACTAAACACTTCTAATTGATCAACGCTTCGCGTTGGCTAACTTGTGGTTCTCTTAAGCTTACGTTTCGCGTTAGCGTTTACAACGCTTTGCGTAGATTGTCTATCGCTTCGCGTTGACCTAACGCTTTCTATTGATCTACGCTTCGCGTTGGGTGATTTACGGTCAGTTTGGCTTACGTTTCATGTTGGTTAACGCTTTGCGTTGGTTAACGATTCGCTTAAATTCTCGCTTTGCGAATCACTGACGCTTTGCTTTGGATATCTTATGCTTCTCATTGACCAACGCTTCGCGTTGGCGACTTACGGCTCGCTTGAGCTTACGGTTCGCGTTGGTTAACACTTCGCGTTAATTACGGAGCGGAAGCAAGTTAACGCTGAGCGTTAGCAAGATAACGCTGAGCGTAAGCAAGTTAACGCGAAGAGCTAGTTAATCAACGCATAGCGTTGGTAAATGCAAAGCGTTAACCAACGCGAACCGTAAGCTTAAGCGAGCCGTAAGTCTGCCAACGCGAAGCGTTGGTCAATAAAAATCGTTAGTCAATAGAAAGTGTTAAGTCAACGCGAAGCGTTATTAAATCAACGCGAAGCGTTGGAAAACGCAGAGCGTTTGCCAACGCGAAACGTTAACTAAAGCGAACCGTAAGTCAGCCAACGCGAAGCGTTGGTTACTGAGAAACGTAAGTTATTCAAAACGAAACGTTGGTGATTCGCGAAGCGTGATTTCATATATAACTGACGCTTCTCATTGACCAACGCTTCGCGTTGGCTGACTTAAGGCTTGCTTGAGCTTACGGTTCGCGTTGGTTAACACTTCGCGTTAGTTAACGATTCGCGTGAAATCACGCTTTGCGAATCACTAACGCTTCGCTTTAAATAACTAACGCTTCTCATTAACCAACGCTTCGCGTTGGCTGGCTTACGGTTCGCTTTGCTTACGCTTCGCGTTGACTAAACACTTCTAATTGATCAACGCTTCGCGTTGGCTAACTTGTGGTTCTCTTAAGCTTACGTTTCGCGTTAGCGTTTACAACGCTTTGCGTAGATTGTCTATCTCTTCGCGTTGACCTAACGCTTTCTATTGATCTACGCTTCGCGTTGGGTGATTTACGGTTCAGTTTGGCTTACGTTTCATGTTGGTTAACGCTTTGCGTTGGTTAACGATTCGCTTAAATTCTCGCTTTGCGAATCACTGACGCTTTGCTTTGGATATCTTATGCTTCTCATTGACCAACGCTTCGCGTTGGCGACTTACGGCTCGCTTGAGCTTACGGTTCGCGTTGGTTAACACTTCGCGTTAATTAACGATTCGCGTGAAATCACGCTTTGCGAATCACCAACGCTTCGCTTTAAATAACTAACGCTTCTCATTAACCAACGCTTCGCGTTGGCTGACTTACGGTTCGCTTTCGCTTACGTTTCGCTTCCGCTTACGTTTCGCTTCCGCTTACGTTTCGCTTCCGCTTTGCGTTTACCAGCGCTTCGCGTTGGTTTACTAACGCTTCGCGTTGACTTAACACTTCTAATTGACTAACGCTTCTCATTGACCAACACTTGTGGATTTCTTCAGCTTACGTTTCGCGTTGGTAAACGCAAAGCGTTTAGCAATGCTTTACGTTGATTTACTAACGCTTTGCATTGACCTAACGTAGGTCAATAGACCTACGCTTCGCGTTGGGTGATTTACGGTACGGTTTAGCTTACGTTTCGCGTTGGTTAACGCGTTAACAGTCGCTTCGCGTTGATTAACTCAATTATATAACTCAATATTTAAATATATAAAAATCGCAAGAACAATAATATAAATTTTTTTTAATGCAAGAACATTTATACTGTTTCAATATTAATTATTAACACAAAACAAACATTTACAAATAATTCATATTTTATAAACATTGAATAGGCAGAAATATGAGCAATTCAAACATTGATATACAACTCAGTATATACTGGGTATTCAAACAATTAACTCAGTTAGTTGTTACATTACTTGCGAAGCGTTGGTCAAAGTGAAGCGTGAGTTATGCAAAGCGAAGCGCCAGAGTTTAGCGAAGGGAGATTTCAAGCGAATCGTTAATCAACGCAAAGCATTTACCAACGCTAAACGTAAGCTAAAGCGAACCGTAAGTCAGCCAACGCGAAGCGTTGGTCAATGAGAATCGTTAGTCAATAGGAAGTGTTAAGTCAACGCGGAGCGTTATTAAATCAACGCGAAACGTAAGCTAAAGCGATCCGTAAGTCAGCCAACGCGAAGCGTTGTTTAATGAGTTATTCATAGCGTAAGTTATTCATAGCGAAAAGTTGGTGATTCAAACGTTGGTTAATTAACGCAAAGCGTTAACCAACGCGAAGCGTTGGTCGATCAGAAGCGTTAGTCAATAGGAAGTGTCAGGTCAACGCGAAGCGTTAGTAAATCGACGCGAAACGTAAGCTAAAGCGAACCGTAAGTCAGCCAACGCGAAGCGTTGGTTAATGAGAATCGTTAGTTATTCAAAGTGAAGCGTCGATCATTCGCGAAGCGTGATTTCACACGAATCGTTAATCATCGCAAAGCGCTAACCAACGCGAATCGTAAGCTTAAGCGAGCCGTAAGTCAGCCAACGCGAAGCGTTAGTCAATGTGAAGCGTTAGTCAATAGGAAGTGTTAGGTCAACGCGAAGCGTTGGTAAACGCAAAGCGAAACGAAAGTCAAAGCGAACCGTAAGATAGCCAACGCGAAACGTTGGTTAGTGAGAAGCGTTAGTTATTCAAAACGAAGCGTGGGTAATTTGCGAAGCGTAATTTCAAGCGAATCGTTACTCAACGCAAAGCATTTACCAACGCTAAACGTAAGCTAAAGCGAACCGTAAGTCAGCCAACGCGAAGCGTTGGTCAATGAGAATCGTTAGTCAATAGGAAGTGTTAAGTCAACGCGGAGCGTTATTAAATCAACGCGAAACGTAAGCTAAAGCGATCCGTAAGTCAGCCAACGCGAAGCGTTGTTTAATGAGTTATTCATAGCGTAAGTTATTCATAGCGAAACGTTGGTGATTCAAACGTTGGTTAATTAACGCAAAGCGTTAACAAACGCGAAGCGTTGGTCGATCAGAAGCGTTAGTCAATAGGAAGTGTCAGGTCAACGCGAAGCGTTAGTAAATCGATGCGAAACGTAAGCTAAAGCGAACCGTAAGTCAGCCAACGCGAAGCGTTGGTTAATGAGAATCGTTAGTTATTCAAAGCGAAGCGTCGATCATTCGCGAAGCGTGATTTCACACGAATCGTTAATCATCGCAAAGCGCTAACCAACGCGAATCGTAAGCTTAAGCGAGCCGTAAGTCAGCCAACGCGAAGCGTTAGTCAATGTGAAGCGTTAGTCAATAGGAAGTGTTAGGTCAACGCGAAGCGTTGGTAAACGCAAAGCGAAACGAAAGTCAAAGCGAACCGTAAGATAGCCAACGCGAAACGTTGGTTAGTGAGAAGCGTTAGTTATTCAAAACGAAGCGTGGGTAATTTGCGAAGCGTAATTTCAAGCGAATCGTTACTCAACGCAAAGCATTTACCAACGCTAAACGTAAGCTAAAGCGAACCGTAAGTCAGCCAACGCGAAGCGTTGGTCAATGAGAATCGTTAGTCAATAGGAAGTGTTAAGTCAACGCGGAGCGTTATTAAATCAACGCGAAACGTAAGCTAAAGCGATCCGTAAGTCAGCCAACGCGAAGCGTTGTTTAATGAGTTATTCATAGCGTAAGTTATTCATAGCAAAACGTTGGTGATTCAAACGTTGGTTAATTAACGCAAAGCGTTAACCAACGCGAAGCGTTGGTCGATCAGAAGCGTTAGTCAATAGGAAGTGTCAGGTCAACGCGAAGCGTTAGTAAATCGACGCGAAACGTAAGCTAAAGCGAACCGTAAGTCAGCCAACGCGAAGCGTTGGTTAATAAGAATCGTTAGTTATTCAAAGCGAAGCGTCGATCATTCGCGAAGCGTGATTTCACACGAATCGTTAATCATCGCAAAGCGCTAACCAACGCGAATCGTAAGCTTAAGCGAGCCGTAAGTCAGCCAACGCGAAGCGTTAGTCAATAGGAAGTGTTAGGTCAACGCGAAGCGTTGGTAAACGCAAAGCGAAACGAAAGTCAAAGCGAACACGCGAAACGTTGGTTAGTGAGAAGCGTTAGTTATTCAAAACGAAGCGTGGGTAATTTGCGAAGCGTAATTTCACGAGAATCGTTAAACAACGCAATGCGTTAACCATTGCGAAAAGTAAGCTAAAGTAAGTTAGCCAACGCGAAGCGTTAGTTAATAGGAAGTGGTAGGTAAACGCAAAGCGTTTACCAACGCGAAACGTACGCTAAAGTGAACCGTTAGTTAGCCAACGCGAAGCGTTGGCCAATGATAAGCGTTAGCTATCCAAAGCAAAGTGATTCGCGAAGCGTGATTTCACGCGAATCGTTACCCAACGAAAAGCATGAATCAACTCGAAACGTAAGTTAACGCGAACCGTGTATCAGCCAACGCAAAGTTTTAGTAAATCAACGCATAGCGTTGGTAAACGCAAGGCGTTAACCAACGCGACACGCAAGCTAAAGCGAACCGTAAGTCTCCCAAAGCGTAAGTCCTAGTCCCAAACCGTAAGTCTCCCGCGAAGCGTAGGTCAATGAGAACCGTTGGTCAATAGGAAGCGTTAGGTCAACTCGAAGCGTCAATCAACACGAAGCACTAGTTAACGCGAAGAGAAAGTTAACGCGGAACGTAAGCATCTCAATGCTTAGCGTTGTTAAACTTAAAGCGTAGCGTAAGCTTAAGCGAACCGTAAGTCAGTAAACGCGAAACGTTAGTCATTGTGAAACGTTAGTGCATGGGAAGCGTTAGGCGATGTTAGTCACGCGAAGTGGTGATTACTCAACTTGAAGCGATGGTTTGGCTGCGTTAGTTATTCAACGCGATCGTTTTTAAACGCTAAGCGTTAAAATAAGGCGACGTGAAGCGTAAAGCCATCAACGCGAATCAATAGCCGATGCTGCGTTAGAAAGTCGCGTAAGTAGCGATATATATCGATATGTATATATATATATATATATATATATATATACACAGTGCCTGACTAATGTATATATGTATATATATATATATATATATATATATATATATATATATATATATATGTATATATACATGTATATATATATATATATATATATATATATATATATATATATATATATATATACATGTATAAAAATTGTATAGATGATTTTTGATAGGACAGATGGACCTTTGAATAAACTTTTTGCAAAATTTTGACATTTGTACCTACTATTTTGACCTACTACCTGAGACCAACTATTTTTTTGAAAAAGAAAATCACTTAAACCTTGACCTTATACATATACCTGGTTAACAAAACTAAAATAAACATAAAAACAATACTATTTGATGTATATTATGATTGCACATGTGCCCGTCATCGATCGACTCATTTTCAACTTTAAGCACAAATTTTGAGAAAACGGTTGACTTTATGAAAAAAGTTTTCAAACAAAAGTTGTTTATTTGAAAGAGAAGAAGATTTTTTGTTAACAAATTTTTTTTTCGATCTCCTACAGTTTCGAACACATAATTTTTCCCCCCTGGCCAGGGGAAACACGTTCCGATTTTGCCCATTAACGAACTTGACCTTACTTTTTTGGTCTAGAACACACACAAAAATTTTCAGTTCGTTATCTCTTTTCGTTCTTCAGTTATCGTGTTCACAGACGGACGGACAGACGAATAAGGCCGAATTAGGCCATTTTATGAATACCTTTGTGAAGCATTTTTATCAAGGATTAATATTTTCAAGCGTTACAAAGACGGGACTTAATATAATATACCTTGTATATTTACATATACAGGATATAAAAATAGTATGTGTAGTTGTTATGTATACCTACGGGTCCATGGAGACCATGCCTTCATTCGCCTGTCATTTGTATTTCTCATTTTTTTCAACTTTGAGGACTAATTTTGATAAAACTATTGAGTTTATGAAAAAAGTTTTCAAACAAAAGTTGTTTGTTTCAAAGAGAAGAAGATTTTTTGTTAACAAATTTTTTTTCTATCTCCTACGGTTTCAAAGATATAATTTTTCCCCCCTAGCGGGGGGAAACACGTTCCGATTTTGCCCAATAACGAACTTGACCTTACTTTTTTGGTCAAAAATACACAAAAAAATTTTCAGCTCGATATCTCTTTTCGTTTTTGAGTAATCGGCTTCACAGACGGACAGACGGACAGACGGACAGACGGACAGACGGACGGACGGACATGTGAAAAAGGCCGAATTAGGCCATTTTATGAATACCTATGTGAAGCATTTTTGTCAAGGATTAATATTTTCAAGCGTTACAAAGTCGGGACTAAACTGAATATACCTTGTATATTTACAAATATACTGGGTATAAATACATATACTTACTCCTAGTCCGTGGGCTCAACGATCAAATTTCATAATAAATAGAAACACTCTTTTTTGCAGAAATTAAATATTTTAATCTGTAAATTTTTTATTTACAGGGGAATGGGGGGGGGGGTGTATAAAGAAAGAAGAAAACACAAAATATAAAATATCTCTCTTAATATTAGAACAATCGAAAAATGCGTAAGGAATAAAGTTGTAGAAAATCAAATTTGCTACAATTCATCACCTTATCATTTTTGCTCAAATTCTAATGTGTACAGAGATATTAAGGAATTTAATTTTCAATCTTAAACCGTCAATATTTCTGTAAATATTTTGATCTAACAGAAAAAATGATTAGAAACATAATTACAGTAAAACTTAGTACCTACAACTTTACTTCTTATCAATTTTTTGATTTTTCAAATATTAAGGGAGATATGTCAAATTTTTTGTTTCCCCCTTCTTTTAAACCCCCCTTTTCCCTTGTACGATTTTACTCATTAACAAACTTGACCTTTTGAATACCAAAAGCGCCTCATATACATATATATATATATATATATATATATATAAATTTTACAGACGCATAGGTAAATGTAAATATATATATATATATATATATATATATATATATATATATATGTATATATATATATATATATATATATATATGTATATATATATATATATATATATATATATATATATATATATATAAATTTTACAGATGGTGATTTTTGACATCTACTAGGTAGGATCGATGGACATTTGAAGAAATATTTGCGTAATTTTGACTTCGGTACGGGACCAATAGCTCTATTTCCTTTCAGGAAATTCGCTAATTAAATAAAAATATTACTCACTAAATGTATATAATGATATGCAAAAATTGATCGGTGGGCCCATAGACCCTAAACAAGGATACATAACTCCATGTAAACAAATAATTGGCAAAAATAAGATGTCAGTAGTGTTTCTTTGGCACCGGAAACAAAACAGAGAGTATAAGGCGCGAGTTTTAATTGAAAAACATTACGTATTTATAGTATTATAAAAATTATTTCCAGCCAAAGTATATTTCCAATAAAATATTTTTTTAAATAAATGATAAGTAATTTTAATTTTTCAATAAGGATTTAGTTGAAGTTGATGTGATAGTTAAAATTCGCAAAATAATTACATAAAAATATTTAAAAAAAACATCAAATAATTAAATAGTAACCTGTAATGTTGGAATTGTAAAAATGAAAGAAATTATTGAATCAGATATTAAATTAAACTTTTATTTATTAATAATAATGCTGAAAATTAATATTTAATATAATGACATACAATTTAATTAATTTTGGAATATTCATACTAGCTTTTGGTACTTTAAAAAGTCCTGTTTTTTTAAACCCAATTGATCCCGTTGCTTATTGTCACAAGCACTACCACTTTTAGAATTGTCTACTGCACATACTCATCCCATTTTAAATGTTTTATATTTAATAAATTTTTTTAAACAAATTTCATACTTCAAATTAATTTTGGTTATTTCATTTCTATTTATTATACTATACCGTACGTTTAGTTTACATCTTCGCATAGCAGATCTCCCACGAGTATAAGAGTACATATGTATACATATGTACTCTCTCATACTCGTGGGAGATCTGCTATGCGACGATGTAAACTAAACGTACGGTATTTCACTTCGGTACCGATGAGTTCCTATCAACAACTAGCGACCCTAGCGGCATAAAAAGTAAATATAACTTCTCCCATTTCGTTGCCATATTTTGTCAATTTTCCCGTATGAGTTATATCTCCTTTATATAGCCTCCATGGGTGGGCCCACGGACTGTACGCATGGTAATAATATAAATAATAAAAAAATTTTAAAATATCAAACAAAGAAAATGTCTAATTAGATGTGTAGTGTATTTAATAATCTTCTATAGCTACCGCAGACGTGTGTGTATGCATGCAAATGAACTATTAATGGTTTTTTCCGCAATATCAAGGATATCACCAATTGTCGCTAAATCTGTGTCACTTAATGACGATTGTAAAATAATTATTTCAAAATTAATTATGTAGCACATGTCGGCGCATGAGTGCCCGAATCCATTCGGAGGCAACTTTTTCTTCAGAATGCTTTCAAAATATGCTAAATATTATAGAAATCCAGTTTGCCATGGTGCATTGTGGTCCCAATTTGTATACCTAGTATATATACAGAGTGGTCCGTAAGTCACGAACACAACTGAAGGTATGGATAGAAAATTGAATTCTGAGACAAAAAGTCCATTATCATTTGTTAATCAGACGCATAGATCATTAATTATTAATTAAAATAAGTAACCAATCAGAGGCGCCCAATAGCGTGTGTGAGTGAGTGTTTGTTAGTGGGGAATGCATGTACGTGTGTCTGTCGTAACCCAATGCGCGCCTCTGATTGATTACTTATTTTAATTAATAACTAATTACCTATGCGTCTGATTAAAAAATGGTAAAGGACATTTCGTCTCAGAATTCAATTTTCTATCCATACCTGCCGTTGTGTCCGTGACACATACGGGACACCCTGTAAAATGTATACCAAGGTATATTATACATAATATTATCGAATGATAATTAGTGAGAACTCTAGGTTTTTAAAAACGTGTTCACTGCGCAAGGCATAACTCAGCACCAATCAGGTGCGGTCTTAGAATAGCATCTAAAGTCGTCCGAACATATATAAGTAGCGTAAAACCAAGATAGTTCGTGAAACTGTCACCAAATTAGTAACAAGTAACATATCCTGCGACAATATAAGAGTAATTTTAATAAGAGTAAAATTAACAGGAACAAATGTGAATGAAGGAAAATTTAGCAAGAGTAATTTCTATTGTTTTTGCACCAATGTTGGAATTTCGTAAAAATTTCTTCACATGTCCATCGATCCTACCTATTAGATGTTAAAAATCACTATCGCTAAAATTTGTATATATATATATATATATATATATATATATATATTTATCAACATGTCCTTTTTTTAAAATGTCTGTGGACTCTCTAGCGGTCGCAGTTTTATTCCGATTGGAATAACATTTGGTATTTGAGGCGCTTTTGGTATTCAAAAGGTCAAGTTTGTTAATGAGTAAAATCGTACAAGGGAAAAGGGGGGTTTAGAGGGAGGGGGAAACACAAAATTTGACTATCTTTTTAATATATGTAAAAAACCGAAAAATTTATCAGGAGTTAAGTTGAAGGTACTAAGTTTTACTGTAATTTTGTTTCTTATCATTTTTCTGTTACATAAATATTTACAGAAATATTTACAACTAAAGATTGAAAGTTAAAATTCTAAATATCCCTGTTCACATTAAAGTTTGAGAAAAATGATCAAGTAATGAATTGTAGCAAACTTGATTTTCTACAACTTTACTCCTTATACATTTTTCGATTATTCTAATATTTGTGTTTGTTTGACACGAATACATAAATTATAATTTATTGTAAAAAATTTTGATTGTCGTTTCCATAGTAACAATAAACTATAATTATTATACCGTTCTATTTTGGCTATTAATAAATTTAATTTTTGCAAATACTAAAGTCATTTCAGATATTATACTTCATTTTGATCACACTAAAATGACCGCTAGAGAGTGATTTATGTATTCTAAGGAAATTCGCTAAGTTGACGCAGCTTCTGCATAACGAATTTTTTTTATGTATAAAAATACTTGAAATTTTTAGTTTTCTAATTTTTTAAATCAGGGGGCATATATTTTTTTTTAAATTCGTTACGCAGGAACAGCTTCAGCGAATTTTCTTAGAATACATGAATTACTCTCTAGATTTTAATATTTGCAAGGCTAATTTTATTACTAAATGGCATAGGTCAAGGAGAAAGAGTAGGCATAAAGAAAAAAAAAAACACAAAATATATGTCTTAATATTAGAACAATCGAAAAATGTATGAAGAGTAAACTTGTAGAAAATCATATTGGCTACAATTCATTACCTGATCATTTATTCTCAAACTCTAATGTGAACGGAGATATTTAGGATTTTAACTTTCAATCTTAAATTGTAAATATTTATGTAAATATTCGAGTAACAGAAAAATGATAGGAAACAAAATTATAGTATGACTAAGTTTCTACAACTTTATTTCAAATGTATTTTTCGATTTTTCCAATATTAAGGGAGGTATGCCAAATTTTCTTTTCTTTTCCCCTTTCCTCTAAACCCCTCTTTCCCATTGTCCGATTTTACCCCTTAACGAACTTGACCTTTCCAATACCAAAAACGCCTCAATAACCAAATTTTATTCCAATCGAAATAGCCACTAGAGAGTGCAATGTCACATAAACGTATATACACTCCCGTTCAATAAAATTGAACAGACCTGAAATGTTTATTTTCTTATATTTCATAAAACTCCTCACTTTAGTAACACTCTGTATAATCATTCATTTATAAACAAAGATAAGTAGTATGTATTTTAAGTGTGAAAAAAGAAATGGAAGTTTAGTAAAAAACATTTACTACAAGACTAATCAAAATTATAAGAGTATATATATATATATAATATATAATATATAATATTATATACAATATTATTTATTATTTATATATATAAATATATATTATTTATTATATATATATATATATATATATATATATAATTTAAATGTATATATATATATATATATACATAATTTAAAATTGAAGTGGTCAAAACATTCCTATCGTACTTTTTTCCGTAGCAGCCTGTACATTTGATGCCAAAAGTGAATAGCTGAATGTTAATATTTTCGAAAGCAGATATTTTTATAAAGAATAACTTTTTTTCGTACACCTCATAATAAAAAAGTTTTCCAAGATGTTAAAACCTACAAGAAATATATATATATAACCTACTATATATATATATATATTTATGTACATAAAAATTTTAACGATGGTCATTTTTAACATCTTGTAGGTAGAATCGATGGACATTTGAAGAAATTTTTACGAAATTCTATCATTAGTAAAAAAACAATAGCAGTATATTTCCTGCGGAAATTCGGTAAAAAAGACTATTACAGAAATGTTACAATGTGTGATGCTGTTCCTTACGATGTATGGAACGCTTTGAAGAACGTTTTGAATTGTTTTTCTTGTTATAGCATAATGCTACGCAAAACTTATCACAGACCGTTTACACATAGAATAGCCAACACACATAGGATATTTGCACCGAATCCCATAAAAGCCATACAACCCATTGTCCAACTTGATCTTGGGAGCAGCTACTGAAGACTTGCAGAACACCGTATTGAACTCAGCTACAGTTTCAGCTGACGATAGCTGCTTGTCTTGCACAGTTTTAGTCTTGCGTACTCTCTTGTATAAAAGCCAGGCATTGGACATTGCGAAATCTAATAAATGGAATGACTTGCGCACTTGTCATCTCTTGCTTCGGAGTTTTATTTTATATCTGCTCATGATACCGTCCATCAAGTTTACACCGCCCATATGGTGGTTGTATTCGCCCACGATGTTTGGTCGATCAATAGTGTCTTTTGATCAACGTCATATCACGAAACTTGTGTCCTGGACAGCTCATACACAAAACTTGAAGCAAGTGTGATAACTTTATTGTCTTTTCTAGCGGCTGTAGATATCTCGGTACCTTTAACACTGCCAACATATTCGTCTGAGTGGTCGCGATGTTTTTTGGAAAAACCTTTTTCTGTAAGCATTTTGCAGTCAGGAATTCGATTACGCCGTATAATTCAAAGACTAAGAAGCTGTTAGAAATAGGTTCCAAGTCTGTCAATAGCGTTGATTACCTTGTGCGATTTAATGATTAATTACAACATGTAATAATGTTTTTTTTTCTTTCCTTAAGGATGTACGAGCACTGAAGCTTCAAAAATATTAAGGCTTGATTTTTTATTTACATGTAGTTAAAGTGCATATAAATCAATTATAAAACTTTCAGGGGGGTTATGGGGGTCTTGAATTAATTATTTAATGTTAAAGTTCGAGTTTTAATGCATTACTCTTATGGAGAAACCCACATTTTTACACATATTTGGACATATTTTGATAATTTTCACTTGGAATAAAATAAGACGAATAAAAAAAAAAACTACGCAATAGAAAATAGAAATATTAATAAAGAGATTGATCCAATAAAATTTCGGTATGACGAGCCTAAATAATACCTATTTTGACAAAATGGAAACCCGACTTCTAAAATCAAATATTCTATAACAAAAGATGCACTAAAAAGTAAAAAATAATTGCATATTCTTGTGCCAATTTTAGTTCACCAAAGCAAAAATTTTTAAATATATGTGTACAATTATTGTTATTTTTGGAGGCGGTGTCAACATAGAGAAATTCACATAACTTTTGGACACCGCCTCCAAAAATAACAATAATTGTACATATATATTTAAAAATTTTTGCTTTGGTGAACTAAAATTGGCACAAGAATATGCAATTATTTTTTTACTTTTTAGTGCATCTTTTGTTATAGAATATTTGATTTTAGAAGTCGGGTTTCCATTTTGTCAAAATAGGTTTTATTTCTCGCTTTTTAGTGTCTTTGAAGTTCTATAACTGATTTTATTTGTCTAAATATGGGTAGACCTACTAAACGACCAACTAATTTTTAGTGAATTTTTTTATAACACTTTTTTTTAAACCCGTTTTTTTTTTTTTTTGTAATTTTTAGTGCATTTTTTTATAACAAATTTTCAGTTTTTTTTACAAGCATTTTGTTTTTTTTTTGTAAAAATTTTTTTTGGAGTCGGTTTTTTTTTTTGTAAAAATTTTTTTTGAAGTCGGTTTTTAAAAAAATTTTTTTATTTTCCCATTATGAATGAGTATACCCTTTCAAAAAAAAAAAAAATTTCGCAGAAATCGGTTATCACATATAAAATGAGGATTTTCCTCAATTTCCCGGAGATCCCCTCATCAGAATGCGATTTGGTGACAATGGGACCAATCGGGAATCAAACCCTTTAAAACAAAAAAAAAATTCAAAATCGGTTCATAAATGACGGAGTTCTGAGAACTATCCTCCTTTTTTGAAGTCGGGTTAAAAAAAGATATTTAAGAAAACAACTGAGATTTTGGGTAAATTTTATTTATGTCGGCAGTAGCTTAATTACCGTAAATCTATTTTTTTTTCTTACATGCCTTTATTGTTAGGCCCGGTATGACGGGCCTAATTTAATTTTTAATTTTAGCTTACGGCAAAAAGTTATAAATATCATTGTGGACTTTAATGAATGTACCATATAAGATTTTGAAGAATTTTATAAATAGACTATATATTATATAGTGCTCGTACATCCTTAAACTTAAATGTATTCATTTTATGACATGTATATAAATAAATTGTATGAAAAATTTATTATATTTATATGTATAAAAGTGCAAAAGCAATATGTTCTTCGTATTAACTATAATCATTGTAATTATATTTATAATCTTTGATACATTATTTCGTATACAAAATCGAAATCTTAGTCTATTAGCAAAACAAGTACCGGGTCCATGGGGTCTACCATTCATTGGATTGTGGTATAGAGTCATCGATGGACCAAAAGGTAAATTTTATATTAATTTAAGATGTATCATAGTAGAGTCAAATTACTATTTTTCAGGCAGGTTTTCTCGGAACCGCAATTTTTCTGACGGAACAGGGTAAAAATTGAACTTGTTTATAACAAAAAAAGTGTTTTTTGTTATAAACAAGTTTTTTAAAACTAAACATTTTAAAAATGACAACGAATATTATTAAATTTTATGTACAATAACAAAACGAATGAGCCTATAAACATCAAAATCGGTTTACTAGACGCAAAAATTTTTAATTAAAATAAAAAATCTAAAATCTTTTTCATTTTTTTTACACTGGAAAAGTATGCCTTTTGTATGATAAAAATAATGTGCCAAATTTTAGCCCTTAAAAAATTAGGGTCCCGACAGTTAATAAAATACCGTGTCACCTATTTGTTTTATAAATAAAAAGGGTGCAAATAATGCTAGATGAATAAATCATATTTTAAATGAAAGATGTTGAAAATATCTATAAAATGAAAAAGTATTATTTTTTTATTGTATTTTTACCCATTATTTTTCAATTTTTTTATAACGCGGTATAAACAAATGTAAAAAAATTAATTAATTAATTTAAAAAAAAAAACAGCTAAAAAAATTATTATTTTTTAAATTTTTTGCGGTCCCCACAACCTGCCTGAAGACCCGTTTTTGAAGCTAATTTGACTCTATTATAATATTGAAAATAATTCATTTTAATATCATATTGCTTCAACATTAAAATACAAAAAATGTCAAAATTAGAACCAGTTCGGTATACGCACTTGTGGTAAAAGTTTTGGTCACAAACTTAATTTTAAGTGTTAGATAACAAATTTTTCAAATACGGCTATTCGAATTTATTAAAAAATTCACTTACTCCGAGAACACAATCTCGAGTTATCGAGTTTTTGGCGAAACTCGTAAACATATGGATATACATGTAAAAAGTCAACTATAATAATGTAATTTTGACTATAAAGAAATAATTACATACAATGCCAGTGAAAAAATTGATGAGCAGCTTTCAAGAAGTACAATTAGATATTTTTAGAAAAAAAATATTTCTAAAGGAACAAAATTTTGTACTAGTTTTCATGTTTCTAATATCTATGAAGAGATTAATAATTGATAGTTATTTTATTCAGAATAAATTATTTAAATTTTAGGTTATTTCATAATCTGATAAACATTAAATTTTTAGTTTATTTATAATTTAAGGTTTTAAACTTATTTCAATTACTACATTATAATAATTAGTATTATTTTTTGAGCTATTTTGGCCTGGTGGTTCTCTTAATACTGTACCAAAAATTCGCCGAGAATCATTAACATCAATCTCTTCATAGATATTAGAAACATAAAAACAAGTACTTCATCTTGTATCTTTAGAAATACTGTATTTTCTAAAAATATCGAATTGCACTTCTTGGAAGCTGCTCATCAATTTTTTCACTGGCATTGTATGTAATTATTTCTTTATAGTTAAAATTAAAGTTGACTTTTTACATGTATATCCGTATTACAAGTTTACAAGTTTTGACAAAACCATAATTTAAAATAAAAAACACGAGATGACGGAGAGGTCGTCCGCCAAAAATGCTTTAATTGCGGATATAGTTTACACGATATATTTTTAGTTAGTCTGGCATTTTTACATAGAGAGTTGCCAAAATCGTACGACCTAAGGAATTTTTGATACATCCAATAAACATTTTAATAAACATTAAAATAATCGTTACCAATTATACCTACTTTGATGTTTGTAGAAACCTTCTAAATCAATATTCTACGTAAAAAAAAGACATTGTAAACGTCCGATTTAGGAAACCTATGTCCTAAATCGTACCTACTATTGTATTTACAAAATAGAACTTACCTTATTTGATAATAAATTATGTTTTGAAAGTATAATTTTTTTGTAATTCTAAAAGAAAATAAAGTTTAATTTTTTATGACCGATTTGAACGAATTTTATCCTATTGGAAGGGAATTTGGTATTTGAGGCGCTTTTGATATTTGAAAATTCGTTAACGGGTAAAATCGTACAAGGATAAAGGGAGGTATAGAGGGAGGGGAAACACATTTTTTAGTGTAACTCCTTTAAAATTGGAAAAAACGAAAAAAACATTTGAAGTAAAGTTGTAGAAAATTAGTCATAATTAGTCATCTTGTTTTTATCATTTCTCTTAATATTTACAGAAATATTTACAATTTAAAATTGAAAGTTAAAATCCTAAATATCTTTGTTCACATTAAAGTTGGAGAATAAATGATCAGGTAATGAATTGTAGTCAATATGATTTTCTACAACTTTACTTCTTAACATTTTTCGATTGTTCAAATATTGAAAGAGATATTTTATACTTTGTGTTTTCTCATTTCTCTACGCCCCCTCTTTCCCCTTGACCTATGCCGTTAATAAAATTAGCCTTGCAAATACTAAAATCATATCACATATTATGACATTTCATTTTGATCAGACTAAAACTGTGGTCGCTCGAGATAGTGATTTATGTATTCTAAGAAAGTTCGCTTAGTTGAAGCAGCTCCTGTGTAACGAATTTTTATACCCGGTACATAATATATACCAGGGTATATTAAGGTATTTCCAAACTATTATTAGGTTGTCAAGAACTTCACGAAATTCACAATATTAGTAAAATGAATCCTCAGAAATCAGCTGATTTTTTTTGAGAATTTATTACCATGGCGTTTTTGAGAAAATCGCTATGTAAGTTGGAGAAATTGAACATGCATCTTCATAAACATGGTGAAATAAAATGCACGATTCCGACTGTTTTGACTTCGAACTCTCTCAATATAGTCAGTCGGTTGTTCTGAAATTCGACACATACTTTTCTTAATTCCTTAAAAATATTTTTCTTTAAAACTTTGGGAGACTGCCCATCGGGTTGTTAAGTTTTTTAATAAAATATGCGTAAAAAAGTTCATTTTTTTCATGTCCGCAGCAGAAGGTTATTTTTTATGGTTCAGTTGGCATCTTGAGTACCGGCGCGCTGTTTGAAAGTCGTTTGAAATTATATACTAGTATATGTATGATGACTAGTATATGTATGATATGTTATGTGACGAATAAGAACACTGATGACAACGGACAGCTGTTTTCAACAACGCGCAGGAGTACCAACATATTTCTTTTACACATATAATTTTTTATATAGTCCTTTTCGCGCGGGTTCTTTTCTTTTTACCCGATGATATACTTTGGAAATACCTTAAGTTTAGTTCCAACTTTGCAACGGCTGCCGTCTGTGAACACGATATCTCAAAAACGAAAAGAGATAGCGAGCTGAAATGTTGTATGTATATTTAAAAGCTAAAAAGTAAGGTCGAGATCGTGAATGGGCAAAATCGGACCATGTTTGGACAAAATGAGCAAAACTGCATATCTTTGAAACCGTAAGAGACAAAAAAAAACCATTTTTAAAAACAAACAACTTTCGTTTGAAACTTTTTTTCATAAATTCAGTATATAGCGGGTATTTAAGTATAACTCAGTTAGTTGTTATTTTCACTTGTTTTTTTTTTTTTAGGTTTTTTAAAACTCACATCAAATCTTCGGAAAAAATATGGTAATATATATCGAGTCTGGATGGGATACAGTTTGTTCCTTGTTGTATCGAAACCTGAGGATATTGAAGTATGGTTACAAAATTTAACATCTATATACAGGCAATAGCGTAATATGTAATATAACGAATGCTTCATTTATATTGAGACACGTAAATCCCTCGGAAACAAAAGTTTCAGAGTTCATAGAGAAAATTAATTTAAATTGTTTCTTGTGAAATTACTAAAAATTATTATCATTTCTGGTTTAACAATTTTAACCCAAGAAACTCATTTTTGAAAAAAAATTTATTTTATATAAAGTGGTTATGAAAAAGTTGAGATTTTTTGAGATATTGAGGAAAAACCGATAAGAAAGGTCCTAAAATTAAAAATGACGGCCTATTGCGCAGCCCCCTCCCATATGGGTCTTTTTTTTGGATATGTTCAAGAGGAAGGGCCAAAGATAATTTTGGCTAATTTTAAAATATAGAATATAGGTTTTTTTTTTATTTGGTGATTTATTTAGTAAATTGACTGGGCTAATTGTTATAATATAAGTCATTAAATGCATGAATCACACGCTGTTGATATTTGAAGACAACTGTTAATGCATGCGTATAACATATAGTAAGCTAAAACTTGTTGACTGGGAACAAGTATTTAATAAGTTTTCTGCTTCCCTAATCATTCAAATTAAATTTTTTTTTGCCCACCGCTGCTTACGTTCCCGGATTTGATTATTTTGAATTTGGAAAGGAGCCCGCCTACTTTATTTTTGTGCGCAGATGTTTTGGTTGTGATTTATATCATGTCTTTGGGTGGTCTTTGTTTTGTTATAATGTATTGTATTCTATTGGATGTTGTAGAAAAATGAGTGAATCGTGGAAGGAAGTGGAGGTGTGTGCTATTATCCACTTGGTTCGACTCACCCTGTATATATATATATATATATTATTATTTATTTATTTATTTATTTCAATATAATAAACAGAGTAGAACAATATTAAATGTTTATGAGATCAAATATATTTGGTGAATATAATAATAATTTTAAATTTTCTACACACAACAAAACAATTGTGGGCTTTTTCAAAATGTAACAAAATTCACAATTCAGATTGGTTCATTTTTTTTTTAACGAAAGTATATATATATATAGTAACTTCATTACTGCATATTCATAATTATTCCTTAGTCGAATACAACTCACTTACATGATTTTTTGTAATATGTAAGTAATTGAAGTCTTTTTTTCTCTTTCTAAATATTGTTCTTTTTCCGAAAAATTGTATATAAGAAATCCTAGAACGATATAGTCTGTATATAGAGGTCATGTGAAATTCACAACAGGTTTTTTTTATTTTTATCAAGGAAAATATTAATAAAATTTTATTTCAGGCAATATTAAACAATAGTGTTGAAAAAGATTATTATTTAAAATTTACTTCAATACTTATTGGCGATGGACTATTTATAGCGCCTGGTAACTTTCCACATTAACCCATACTTTCACAAACTTTGGTTAAAGCTAATGCTAATAAAACTAATATTTGTTTGAATATTTAACATTATGAAAATTCATTGATTGATTATTTGAATTTTTAAAATACGTATTCCGATTACAAAGTTGTCATCATCAGTATGGATTGGCTAGTTGTAAGTAATCTCTGACAAGATGTACTACTAGTTGCTAATTCGCTTCGTTGATTATAAATTAGATTATCAAATGATAATTAATGAGAACTCTAGGTTTTTGAAATAAAATTTCAAATTCGCCCCAATACCTAGATCAGTTTTTGTATTATAAATACGTATATCGACTACAAAGTAGTCATCAGTATAAATTAGCTAGTCGTAATTTACTCTTTGACAATTAGAAATAGATAGAAAAACGAAATCAATAGACAAAAAAATATAAATAAATAAAAAATTTAACAAAATATATCCTATTTTGACAAAATGGAAACCCGACTTCAAAAATCAAATATTCTATAACAAAAATGCACTAAAAAGTAAAAAATAATAAAAAAATAAAAAATGCACTAAAAAATAATTGCATATTCTTGTGCCAATTTAGTTCACCTTAGCAAAAATTTTTAAATACATATGTACAATTATTGTTATTTTTGGAGTCGGTGTCCAAAAGTTATGTGAATTTCTCTATGCTGACACCGCCTCCAAAAATAACAATAATTGTACATATATATTTAAAAATTTTTGCTTTGGTGAACTAAAATTGGCACAAGAATATGCAATTTTTTGTTTACTTTTTAGTGCATTTTTTGTTATAGAATGTTTGATTTTTGAAGTCGGGTTTCCATTTTGTCAAAATAGGGTTTATTTATCGCTTTTTAGTGACTTTGAAGTTTTATAACTTATTTTATTTGTCTAAATATGGATAGACCAACTAAACGACCTATTAACTTTTAGTGCATTTTTTTATAACACATTTTTTTTTATCCGTTTTTTTTTTTTTTTTAACTTTTAGTGCATTTTTTCATAACAGATTTTCAGTTTTTTTTACATGCATTCGGTTTTTTTTTTGTAATAATTTTTTTTTGGGGTCGGTTTTTTTTGTAAAAAATTTTTTTGAAGTCAGTTTTTAAAAAAATTTTCTTATTTTCCCATTATGAATGAGTATACCCTTTCAAATAAAAAAAAATTTCGCAGAAATCGGTTATCACATATAAAAAGGGAATTTTCCTCGATTTCCCGGAGATCCCCTCATCAGAATGCGATTTGGTGCCAATGGGAAACCAAACCTTTTAAAACAAAAACAAAAATTCAAAATTGGTTCATAAATGACGGAGTTCTGAGGTGACACACATAAAAAAAAATATAGAATTGAAAACCATCCTCCTTTTTGAAGTCGGGTTAATAAATTATATAAATATAATAAACTTTATTGAAATTACTCTTGTTAAAATTTCTTTCTTTCAAGTTTACTCTAGAAACCTTTTTACTGCGCAACGCATAACTCAGATAGTGTTAAACGTCGGCCAAACATATATAAACCAGGTAAAATCAAACAACATCGTGAAACTGTCACCAAATTAGCAACGAATAACATAACCTGAGACAATATAAGAGTAATTTTAATAAGAGTGATGTTAACAAGAGTAAATCGAATGAAAGCAATTTTAATAAGACTAATTTCAATAAAATTTATTATATTTTAATGTATTTTGTTTAATTCTTTTTTTTTTGTCTATTGATTATAATACAAAAACTGATCTAAGTATTGGGGCAAATTTGAAATTTTATTTCGTTGATTATGCTTATCCAATAGACGTTGACCATATGATTTGGTTCAGTAGGTTATTCACTAGTAGCGTGTTTTTTTTCAAGGTCACATCGGTTTAGAGAATGGTTGTGACAAAAAGAATGACTCTAAAGTTGAATACTTTTGAGGTAATGGAAGTTCTTTTCCAACTTTATAGGCAATCTCAGCCTATATAAGAATTTTATCATCCGAGTCAAAAAACGATGCTTTTGGTCTTATAACAATGAATAACGTTATCGACTGACGATTATATCGTCCATTCGCTTGAACGGCTATGTCGTTAACTATGTCGGTAGCGGCAGTCGCTCGAAGCAACACAGCTCCATAGAAAATACAAGGAAATAGTGCTCCACGATTATCGTTGCACAATCATCAAGAATGTTATACCGAGGAAAACATACGTTTAAATTTGCTAGTTAATAAGTCATGAATCATTCAATCGCTGGTTTAAATCATGACCTACGATCACTAACTTTTATAAGAATGTCAATGCTGTTGATTTACGGCGGAATCTAAATTTGATCTAGTGTCATCTAGTTGGAAATTTTATCCAGCGGATAGTGATGTAGAATATTCTCAGGAATGTTCGAAAATTTCACGGTTTAGTTTACGCTGACCTTAAGCAGAAAAAAATAACTTGACACTCAGCATTTATGCAGTTTCTAACTGTCTAGTGCGTGACAAAGATAAATTCTTTGGTTTACTTGAGATGAAGGGAAATAGATGTAGCATGAACTTTCAAATGGCACAGGATGGAAGTGATCCTTGCCGCACCAATGGAAGTACACTTCCTGGTATTAGTCCACGCTATGTTAGATTACATTACAATTACAACTTTAGTAGGAGACATCGTGACGATGGTTAGTTCTTTTGTTTCTCACTAAGACAAACTCGATTTTTGTGATGATATTCCACTTCACTTCAACATGATGCAAGTTAACAAAAGCCAAGACATTCCGAGAGTATTCGTTTTGGGCGCTTACACGCTTTCAGCGCCACCAAGCGTTGTGTATAGTGTTCATCTTGGCGCTGTGTAAGGTAACAAAGCACGTTAATGGTTGAGTTCTACGATAGACACGACTCTAATAGATAGTCTAGGATATGGCGCGTCAAAAAATCCATGAACCCTAAATTTCTTACGTGTGGTAAATAAGCATCTGTGTCGATAGGGAGCATTTTCTCTAATACCATATATATATGGCAGAGCGGCCATTTTCGAGATAGAAAGAGGGGAGGGGTAGAAAGTGCGCCCTAACCATCTGGAATTTGTCTGGAACTGAAGTCACCTCAAGGATGGTCAAAGATTGTCTGGAGGAACTTCTGAAACTGACAAAACGGAACAATGTTAAATTGATGTGGGTGCTGAGTCACAGTGGTTTTCGAAAGGAATCAACGATAAGGAAACGAAAAATCAGATACCTTAGCAAAGAAGGGAGTTGGAATGCCCTTCACTGGCTCAGAACCTATCTTAGAAATTTCAAGGACTGTATGTAAACAGGTGATCAACGAGTGGTCAAATGCTAAACACCGTGATCACTGGAAAAAAGTACCGCGGCAGGAGCTCGGGAAGGTACTGCTTCAGAGTGCAACAAAGAGGCTATATCTCGATGCACTGAGGCTAAACAGGATGCCACTGCGGAGGGTTACCGGATTTATTACCGGGCATTATCCCCTGTGGAATCATCTGCACACAATGGGACTCCATAACGGGTCCATTGTATGCAGATTGTGTGGCGAGGAGGAAGAAACATCCAGCCACGTAATCTTTGACTGCGAACCTCTGGGTTACAGCAGATACAAGATATTCCTTGCATCTCACCCCGAATATATGAACCTTCGGGAGGACCTGATTAGCAAGCTTCAGGCTATTGCCAACATATGGGAGAAGTAAGTTTCATCGGACTGAGGCAGAAGGGGGAGCACAATGGATCATAAGGTCGAAGTGCAATAGTTTTGACCCCGATATTAATCAATCAATCAACCGTCTGGAAGCAACGGTAAGTCAATTTTTTATACACCGGAAAAAATAGAAAACCAGAAAAAATTTTATTGCGGTTTCGGAGGGAAAAAATTTTATGGGTTTTCTTCAATCCCACCCCCTCCGAAACCATCCTAAAAAGTTTCTTCTGCCCCTATTTTTTCCGGTGTATAAAAAATGGATACTTTGACTTACCGTTGCTTCCAGGTGGTTAGGGTCCACTTAGCCACCCTCACCCCCTCTATCTAGAAAATTGCCGCTATGTCATATAAATATGGAATGAGAGAAATTGCTCCCCATTGACTCAGGAGTATATTTACCACACGGCAGAAAGTTACGGTTCATGGATTTTTTTACGCATTCCTATGGAGGTAAATGAGCGGCAAATCGTACCAACTTCCAAAACGAACACTGTATAAGCTTTTGTTTATTTATCTGTCATGTGCAGCGGTTTTTTTTTTGGGTTTTTTTATTGTATTTCGTTGCATTTTTTTAGTTTTTTGAAGGTTTTAAATATATTTTTTTCTAAATAAACAAAAAAAAACCACATAACATCTTATTATAAAAAATTCGTTACGCAGGAGCTGCTACAACTTAGCGAATTTCCTTAAAATACACAAATCACTTTCTAGCAGTCACAATTTTAGTCTGATCAAAATGAAATGTCGTTTATGATTTTAATATTTGCAAGGCCAATTTTATTAATAAATGTCATACGTGTAGGGGAAATGGGGGTATAAAGAAAAAAGAACACACAAAATACAAAATATCTCTTTAAATATTAGAACAATCAAAAAATGCGTAAGAAATAAAGTTGTAGAAAATCATGTTTGCTACAATTCATCACCTTATCATTTTTGCTCAAACTCTAATGTGTACAGAGATAGTGAGGAATTTAGTTTTCAATCTTAATCCGTCAATATTTCTGTAAATATTAGTGTAACAGAAAAAATGATAAGAAAAAAAACTACAGTAAAAATTAATACCTAAAACTTTACTTCTTATAAATTTTTCGATTTTTCGAATATTAAAGGAGATATGTCAAATTTTGTGTTTTCCCCTCCCTTTAAACCCCCCTTTCCCCTCATCCGATTTTACCTATTAACGAACTTGACCTTTTGAATACCAAAAGCGCCTCAAATACCAAATTTCATTCCGATAAAATGAAAACTGTGACCGCTAGAGTGATTACAGACACATATATATATATATATATATATATATATATATATATATATATATATATATATATATATATATATATATATATATATATGTATATATATATATATATATGTCCATAGATATATATATATATAAATTTCACAGATGGTGATTTTTGACATCTACTATGTAGGATCGATGGACATTTGAAGAAATTTTTGCGAAATTTTGACTTCGGTACGGGACCAATAGCTCTATTTCCTTTCAGGAAATTCGCTAAAAAGCCTACATATTTTTTCTAATTGTCAGTTTAAGGGGTTTTGGTTTGAACTGACGCTTACACGTACTTAGAGTGCCAAAAAGAACGACATTTACAAGAGTAACATAAGCGTTCATAAGCCAAAACGAATAAATTGCGCTTATAAGCGCCCTAAACGAATACACCCTCAATCCCATACTGTTTGTCATGATTATTTGATTTTGCTCATGACTAATCATACTAACCATTAGTTAACGCACATGACTAAACTTATCAATCTTTACTCACGATTACGCTAGATTCAATCGTTAGTCTGACGGAATTATGCACAGAACTGCTATTTATGTTGACCAAACAGCAAAAACTTAACCTTTAACAAAGTTTTGTGAAACTGGGACCTCGTGAGATGTTTATAAATATGACAGGAAATTATTAAAATTATTTTTATATATTTTTTAGAACAAATATGGAAACATCGTAGAAAACTAATTACTCCAACATTTAATACAAAAATTGTAAATAGTTTTCACGATAAAATGGTCGTGCAAAGTAATATACTATGCAAAAATTTAGAAAAACGTGCTAATGAAAGTCAATATTTTGATTGTTATGATACCTTGTTCGCATGTACTTTAGATATTCTTTTTGGTAAGTACAATAAAACCTATTTTGACAAAATGGAAACCCGACTTCAAAAATCAAATATTCTATAACAAAAAATGCACTAAAAAGTAAAAAAAAGAATTGCATATTCTTGTGCCAATTTTAGTTCACCTAAGCAAAAATTTTTAAATATATATGTACAATTATTGTTATTTTTGGAGTCGGTGTCAGCATAGAGAAATTCACATAACTTTTGGACCCCGCCTCCAAAAATAACAATAATTGTACATATATATTTAAAAATTTTTGTTTAGGTGAACTAAAATTGGCACAAGAATATGCAATTTTTTTTTTACTTTTTAGTGCATTTTTTGTTATAGAATATTAAAACAAAAAAAAATTATAAATCGGTTCATAAATGACGGAGTTCTGAGGTGACACTCATTAAAAAAAAATACAGTCGAATTGATAGCCATCCTCCTTTTTGAAGTCGGGTTAAAAAACACTATACGATATTTAAAATTCACTAAATTAAGTACACGTTTACACGCTTGACCTTGAAAAAAATTTAAAACATCGACGCAAATTTTTCTATCGCCATGGATTGGGTGCTAGAATCCTGGAGCCAGTTATTGACTGATAACAAACAGGACCTACATTCAACTATGCGTAAAATGTAAAGTTACTTTGCTATAAAATCCTCCTATGTTTTTATAGTCCAATTAATATATAAGCAGCTACCCTAAAATTCCTACCCAAAAATAAAAAATACTGTCGTGTAGGAAAAAAAATTCTAAGAAAAGTTTCTATGTATAGTAACTCGATCCGAAATGGCGAAGTTAACCTAAAAAATTCGCAAAGTCCGAAAAAACTTGATTTAAGGAATGTGAAAAGGAATTTTTGTTAAGTACAGTACATTTCATAATAAACAGAAACACTCTTTTTAACAGAAATTAAAAATTTTAATCTGTAAATTAATTATTTAAATTTAGATAGCATCTAACATCACTAGTAATCGGATTTATGTAATTATTTAATTACTAAAAATAATAAATAATCGTCTTTTGACGATTTGACGAAAATTTTCGTGAATTTTTTATCTTTTTAATTGAGATATTTACAAAACTCTTCGTCAGACAATTATTTTTGTTAATTTTAACGTAATGTAAGAGATTTAATTTATACAAGTAGAAGTTTTTTATTTTTTAATCTATAGAAGGTGGAGCAACATTATCGAAAATGTATGCGTTCATTCAACATTTGCTATTCACAACATGTTAAAATTCCAATTTTTAATGATTAATTACATGAAAACCCTTCGTCAGATTTTTTTCAAAAAACTATTTTATACGTATGAGTTAGCAATTTATAACATATCAAAAATTCAGATTTTTATCTATACATTGCCGATTTTACCTATACATGTGTCCGATCAACCTTTAATAATTATAATTGACCTAAGATGTTGATAAATTCTTCTACAAAAGAAAGTCATATAGTTTTTATGTTTGTACTTTGTTTAAGGAATGTAAAAAGGAATTTTGTTAAATAATTATAATTGACCTGAAAGGTTATCTAATGAGTTTAACTTGTCTAAAATATTAAGAATATGTAATTTATATATAAGGACTTGAGGTTCTCGGGCATGTGATATGGTCGTATAGTATACACCTATGTGTGTGTAGTAGTAAAATAAATAGTACATATATTGGTGAAGAAATCACTATAAACAGTTTTAAAATATTCTATTATCATTTAAATTTACATGGAAACAAACATATACTGTTTGTGTTGGCAAGCTTTTCCAATAGAGAATCAATGTTAAATATTATTTATTACTGACTGTCCGTGTGGTTACTATATGAAGTCAGTCAGTACACATATAATGAGAATCATCACATGTACAGTTATCAACCATACACATGTATGCGTATGGTTGTTTGTCATTTAAGAGTGAGGATTTTGTGATTCACATACTAAAGTTAAGAATTCAATGAACATATTATTTAACCATTACATATATATTGACTGACTTTATGCAGTAACCAGGCGGACAGATAGTAATAAATCATATTTAACATTGATTCTCTATTGGAAAAGCTTGCCAATACAGTCTGTATTGTCTACAGTATACCACGGTTTTTTTTTAATGATTAGTAACAGGTTAAATATTTGTCTGTAACTTCCTTTCGACGAGACGCCCAACTTTTCTCTCGCGAAAATTCTCGATAATAGTGACGTGCGTAAGAGAGTAACTTGTTTGTTTGACGATAGCAAAAATTTATCAGTAACAGTTAATTTGCTAGTTAAATTGAGAGATAATGTAATAAAGACTTCAAAAAAACTTGTGTTCTACAAAATTGATGGTGTGACAGGCAGGTCCCCCATCCCCACCATGTTCAAATAACGGGGTAGAGCTGAATTCATTTGTTTTGACTATTATATGCGCGTAAGGGGAACTTATTTAAAAGTAGAAGGGCAATTTATTATACTGGTTATATTTCACACGTTTAAATAAAATGATAAATGGATTAAAAGTGGGAGAAACATTAATATGTTTCCTCTCCGTCATTTTGAAAATAGATTGATCCACTCAAACTGTGACGATATTCGAGGCTTCTTTACAAAAAAAAAAAAAATACTGACGAATTGAGAACCATCCTCCTTTTTGAAGTCGGGTTAATAAATACACTTCTATACATAGTTATTAGTAAGAAACTGATATTTATGTTGTTAACTAATAATGGTATAAACATTATATTATCGAATGATAATTAGTGAGAACTCTAGGTTTTTGAAATAAAATTTCAAATTCGCCCCCTTTACCTAGATCAGTTTTTGGTATTATAAATACGTATTTCGACTACAATGTAGTCATCATCAGTATAAATTAGCTAGCCGTACTTTACTCTTTGACAATTAGAAATAGATATAAAGTCGAGATCAACAGACAAAAATAAAAATAAATAGAAAATTAACTAGATTAAAATATACTTGATATAAAATATAATAAATTTTAAATTATATTGAAATTACTCTTGTTAAAATTTCCTTCATTCACATTTATTCCTGTTAATTTTACTCTTATTAAAATTACTCTTATATTGTCGCAGGATATGTTACTTGTTGCTAATTTGGTGACAGTTTCACATTTGAAACTGTCACTGATAAAACTTTGCTATCGTCAAACAAACAAGTTTCTCTCTTACGCGCTTCGTTAGTCGCTACTATCGAGAAAGGAAGCTACTGACAAAAATTTTGCCTGTTACTAATCATTAATAAAAGCGTGTGTACTGTGGACTAATACGTGTTTGTCGCAAACGCCCTATGTATCGATTCTATAATCAGAGATTGTATAACTGTCATAGCAGATTTTGTAACTATATTTTCTTCTTTTTTTTTTCAAGAAACGAACCTGGATTACCCAGTTGGTTTCCAAAATGGACAACTCCCAAATTATTTAAAATTCGTAAAAAGGTAAAGTAAACATTAATATAATTGGATAGACGCACAATTTTATTATATTTAAAAATTTTATTCATATATTTATTGATTGAATTTCTGGCGGCGATCGAGCTCTGCTTAAAGCAGATGTGAATCATTCAAATGTTGCTCGGTTAAAAGTATACAATACAAAACTCCAGTATGTAGCTACTTATGTCGAGTTTCCATCATCATACCCAAAGTCTTGCAAGTTACCTACTTTTAAAGAAAAATTTGCACGCGAAAATATATTTATTTATATATGTATCTGTAGCCAATCTAGCGCTGACGGATGAACAGTACTAAGATAAAAGTTAATTAAGATCTATTTCCAAAAGAGAAATGGTATATTTATTTTGAGAATATTCGCTAAGTTGAGGCAGCTCCTGCGTAACGAATTTTTTTCTTTTGGGACGGTTTATATAATATTTTATTCTCTTTATTTTTATTCGTTTTTTATTTTAAATTATATTATTTTGTTTTAAAATAAAAGCCGAAATTCAAATCCATATTATTAATGATAATAATCCATATTATTTAAAAAAAAAAAATCGTTACGCATCAACTTAGCGAATTTTCTTAGAATACATAAATTACTCTGTAGCGGTCATAATTTTAGTGTTTTGAAAATGAAATATAATATCTGATATGACTTTAGTATTTACAAAAATTAAATTTATTAATAACCAAAATAGAACGATGTATAACGATTATAGTTTATAGTTACCATGGAAACGACAATCAAAATTGACATTTCAAAATTAAAACAAAATTTTAACAAAATAATTTTATAGTTATCTTATAGAAGTAGAGTTTCCGTGGAGATGACAAAATCAACACAAATTTTAACCAACTCCAAAAAAAGAAGGAGGAGATTCTATGCTTGACTGTTAAGTAATGTAACAACTAACTGACTTAAATGTTTGAATACCCACTATATACTGAGTTGTATAACAATGATTAAATTGTTAACAATTCTGCGTATTCGAAATGTTAACGATTCTTTCCGAGGAACATATAATCACAAATTATGAGAAAACTATTGAGTTTATACAAATCTTTTTCAAACAAAACTTGCTTATTTTAAAAAGAAGATTTTTTTGTTAACAAATTTTTTTTTCTATCTCTTACGGTTTCAAAGATGTATATATACCCCTCCACCCTCTGAGCGAAGGGAAACACGTTCCACTTGTTTCAAAGATAAGCAGTGTTGCCCAAATATAGTCCGATTTTGCCCATTAACGAACTTGACCTTACTTTTTGCTCTAGAACACATTTCAGCTCGTTATCTCTTTTCGTTCTTGGGTTATCGTTTCCACAGACAGACAGACGGACATGCGAAAATTACTAAAATTTTTGAACACATATACTAAACATTCATGGCTACGATCAATAATATTTTTAAGCGTTACAGTCGTGATCAAACTTAATATACCTTGTATATTTACATATACTAAATTATACGTAATAGGTTTGGGCAAGAATTGTCTTTTGGATTAAATCTGTAAATTGTTATTTTTAGTTTTTTAATATAGTGACTTTTTGTTTTTGTTGAAGTCGGTAGAATTTTTTTTTTTTTTTAAGTTTTTTACAATAAAATATATTTAAAGTATTCGTGTCAAACAAACACAAAATATTCAATATCTCTCTTAATATTAGAATAATCGAAAAATGTATAAGGAGTAAAGTTGTAGAAAATTAAGTTTGCTACAATTCATTACCTGATCATTTTTCTCAAACTCTAATGTGAACAGAGATATTTAGAATTTTAACTTTCAGTCTTTAATTGTAAATATTTCTGTAAATATTAGTGTAACAGAAAAATGATAAGAAACAAAATTACAGTAAAACTTAGTACCTACAACTTAACTCCTGATAAATTTTTCGATTTTTCGAATTAATGGGGATATGTCAAATTTTGTTTTTCCCCTCCCTCTAAACCTCCTTTACCCTTGTCCAATTTTACCCATTAACGAACTTTAGATTACAAAAAGCGCCTCAAATGCCAAACTTCATTCCAATCGGAATGAAACTGTGACCGCTAGAGAGTCCACAGATACATAAAAAAAGTACGTATGGATATATATATATATATATATATATATATATATATATGTATATATATATATATATATGTATATATATATATATATATATATATATATATATATATATATATATATATATATACATATATAAAACTTTAGCGATAGTGATTTTCAACATCTAATAGGTAGAAAAACAATAGCTGCAATTCCTTTGGAGGAAATTCACTAATAAAGTCCCCAGCCGCGAATGTCTGTCTGTACGCGGTAAACTCAAAAACTACCGAACAGATTTAATACAAGTTTTCACTAATGGGCGGATTGATTCATGAGGAAGGTTTAGATGTATAATTTACTGAGGTTTTGTGTGAATTGGCAGAAATATGACGATGATAGTTGGAGAAGTGGGAAAAAATCATGCCGACTGGGAACTTTACTGGCAGTGCCCCAGCGCACTGTATCGAAGCACTGTACCCGGCGTATCTTCTAAGCCGAGACGAAGCCAGGGCGGATTGCTAGTATATAATAAATTGAAGAATAGTTACTCTCTTTGAAATTACCCACAGAATATTTGTTGGTAGCCACTGTTACATTCCATAAATGGCGACTACTTACCTCACGTTCTAAAATAAGTTAGGCTAGGTCCATAAAAGTATGCTTCTGCGTCGGTTCCGTTTCAAAATCCACGAGCCTTAATGATATTATTCAAAATATATTTGTGAGTAAATCTCACTAGTGCGAAAATCCAATTTTTTTTTGTTCAATTTCTAAATAAATACAAATTATTTTTAGAGTAACACGTTGGCTAATTTTATGGATGGGAAAGTTTTGGTTACATACAAATATTACTTTTAAACATTCCAATTTTGGAAAACGATTCATACACGATATCAATTACCTTAAAAGAATTTCAACAAATGTTGCTCAAGAAAAAACGCTGGAAATTAGGAAAAAATTACACGAAAAAAATTACACAGGTATATATTTACGAGATCTAAAATATATAGAACCTTACCAATTCGGGATAGTTCCGATGAAGTGACCGATTGTAATACTCGGTAAAACCACAAAGGTTAAAAAATTCCGTGGTTTTTTAGCTGCCAAAAATTGTTCTGAGTTCGCCCGAGCTAAGTTTAGCCAAAGGATCCCGCACTACTCGCATAGCAAGTTGGTTTCGGTTTATCAACTAGTTATAAACCATTCCTAGTTATGTGTCATGCAAGCTGTTGTAACGAATGATGTACCCGTAGAGACCGGATCAGGATCCCAAAGCCTTTTCTATGAATTACAAAATCCTACAATCAACGCCGGATTTCCGCTTAGACCTACAAGGCGCCGGCCTAGGAGCCCAGCCAGCCTAGGGTCTCGGTGGCGGAACCATCATATAAGCTCAAAAGTCTGGCTTACCTTATCAAAAAGCTTTATCGAAAATGTTAACTTAATAGTCTGGAAACGACATTATTCGAGCTATTTAAAAGTTGGCAGTGCTACTTTTGCATTGTTCAACGTAAATGTCAAACAAAAATGGTCATCGACCTGAACGCAGGCCGATTGTTCTGCCATAAGAAAGAGTTGAGACACGGTCGTTCATCTTGCTCCTACGCGTTGGCTCTTACCTGGTCATTCGTTCTTTTGCAATCGCTAAATGCAATTGCAATTGCAATTGCAATCGCTAAATTTTCAAAATAGCTTCGTGATTGGGGGGGGGGGGTAAAAGCCAAGTGCCTAGGGGCCCTGGGTCTCTAAGTCCGGGCCTGCCTACAATATGGATAAATTTCACCGAAACTCAATTGTCTTAAGACTGGTGCGTTATCTTTTAACTTTGTTATTGCAAAAATTATTTATAGAGAATCGAGCTCAGAAACCCTTTTTGGAGCATATTATATGTGCCAAAGAATCTGGATTTCCAATATCAGACGCAAGTGTTGCTAACGAAGTGAATACAATGATTATAGCTGGCAGTGATACAACTGCAAATGTGTTGAGCTTTATATTAATGATTTTAGGAGTTTTGCAAGATATACAAGTTAGTGTTATTTATTTAAGTCAAGAGCGAATTCTAGGCAAAGTTAATCGTTAAATTTTGTTGGCAAAGACAAATTTTGTTTAGTTTTATTTTCCTCCTGTATTCTACTGAGATATTTACAGAGAATATTCCACTGAGACATTTTAGTGGCCAAGCGTCTAAGGCGTTGTGTCTGCGCAGTATGCCTACTTGGAAACTGAGAGGTTATGGGTTCGAATACCGAAATCGGCAGTTTATAAAATTCTTATCTTAAGAAAAAAAAAAGGGGCGGTTAATTGACTTAACTGTCGTATGGACAAGAACGAAGTAACCGGCTACGTTTGAGATGGTTTTCTGCAGTTTCCTTCACGAACTCCAAATGAGTATCGGCATAGTTCCTATCATAATCGGCTGCAGATGCATATCCTTCCAATTCCTAGTCTATACACAAAAATTCCTTTCACTCCACTCACATCCTCACATCTTTAGGCATCACAATGGACCTTATGGTCGAAGTGTAGCCCGTCCAGGGCAGCCGCTGCAATCTATCTATCTATCTAAGAGATCGACAACAAAATTAACTTTGATGTAAACAAAAGCATGGAGTGCTCTCTACTTACGTCTTCATAATGGCTCTACTAATACAAGAGTAAGTAAAGAGCACCCCATGCTTTTATTAACATTACAGTTAATTTTGTTGTCAATCTCTTTATTCTACTTTCTATTTTAATGTTTTTTGCATTTTAGCGAATTTCCTGAAAGGAAATAGAGCTATTGGTCCCGTACCGAAGTTAAAATTTCGCAAAAATTTCTTCAAATGTTCATCGATCCTACCTAGTAGATGTCAAAAATCATCATCTGTAAAATTTATATAAATATATCTATGGACATATATACAGTGTGTCTACTTAAGTTGGCTCCATATGGAAAACTGTTTTATTATAAGGTTTACGAAAAAAAGTTATTCTTTATAAAAATCTCTGCATTCGAAAATATTAATATTCAGCTATTCAGCAGAGCAGCCTCCATAATCTATCTATCTATCTTATTTGAGATAGATATTGCATATGACTTATTTGTCCAGAGATATTATTGTCCGTGATGTTTGAATTGAGATAGTTTTGTAGGTGATAGTACTAACGAAGTGTTAGGCCCGAATTCATAATCCGGTCTTAAGCATAAGTTCGCCTTAAGCATGATCTTAAGTCATAGCTTAAGGCCATATTCAGAATTTCAAACTATTGATGTATTCACAGTAAAATAAGATAATCTTATTATAGACCTTATCCTTACTTATAATTTAAACAAAAGAGGAAGTCAGCAATTTAGACTTAGATAGATAAATTGTAGCGGCTGCCCTGAACGGGCTATACTTCGACCATAAGGTCCAAGGATGTAAGGATGTGAGTGGAGTGCAAGGAACTTTTGTGTGTAGACTAGAAATCGGTAGGATGTGCGGCAGCAGCCGACTCTGATAGGCTATGCCGATATTCATCTGGAGTTCGTGAAGGAAACTACAGAAAGCATTCACAAGAATAGCCTGTCCTGGACGCACTACACTTCGACCATAAGGTCCAATGTAATGCCTAAGGATGTGACGATGTGAGTGGAGTGGAAGGAATTTTTGTGTATTGACTAGGAATTGGTAGGATATGCGGCTGCAGCCGACTATGATAGGAACTATGACGATGTTCATCATGAAGGAAACTGCAGAAACCCTTCTCAAGCGTAGCCGGTAACTTCGTTCTTGTCCATACGCCGACAGTTTAGTCAATTAACCGCCCTTTTTTTTTCTTAATAATTGACAAACTGCCGATGTCGGGATTCTGGAACCTCCCAGTTTCCAAGTTTCCAAGTACTGCATACTGCGCAGACATGACGCCTTAGACTGTTCGGCCACTTGGACTGGTTCAGTGTTACTAACTAAAATTTTTCTCATTTTTTACTGCCTATTTTCCATTTTTTTTAATGTCTACGATTCGCTCCTAATTTATAAGCTTAAGATTGTATCAAAATTGTACCTTGTCACTTTATTTACAGGAAAAGGTTCACCAGGAGATCATTAGCGTTTTTGGAGATAGTAACAGGGAATGTACTCTGGATGATATAAAATCAATGCAATATTTAGAAATGGTTATCAAAGAAACTATGCGATTATTTGCTCCTACGCCATTGCTTACTCGAACAACTACAGCCGACGTTAAATTACGTAAGCTAATAAAATAGTAAACTTTACAGGCAATATTTTATACTAGAGTCGTGCCAATATAATGGAAACCGACGAGTTTGGTCGAATCAAAAGTTAGCGTTTCGTATACGTAAATAAAACCTATTTTGACAAAATGGAAACCCGACTTCTAAAATCAAATATTCTATAACAAAAGATGCACTAAAAAGTAAAAAAATAATTGCATATTCTTGTGCCAATTTTAGTTCACCAAAGCAAAAAGTTTTAAATATATATGTACAATTATTGTTATTTTTGGAGGCGGTGTCAGCATAGAGAAATTCACATAACTTTTGGACACCGCCTCCAAAAATAACAATAATTGTACATATATATTTAAAACTTTTTGCTTTGGTGAACTAAAATTGGCACAAGAATATGCAATTATTTTTTTACTTTTTAGTGCATCTTTTGTTATAGAATATTTGATTTTAGAAGTCGGGTTTCCATTTTGTCAAAATAGGTTTTATTTCTCGCTTTTTAGTGACTTTGAAGTTCTATAACTGATTTTATTTGTCTAAATATGGGTAGACCTACTAAACGACCAACTAATTTGTAGTGAATTTTTGTATAACACTTTTTTTTTACCCGTTTTTTTTTTTTATATATATATGTAGTTTTAAATATATATGTACAATTATTGTTATTTTTGGAGGCGGTGTCAGCATAGAGAAATTCACATAACTTTTGGACACCGCCTCCAAAAATAACAATAATTGTACATATATATTTAAAAATTTTTGCTTTGGTGAACTAAAATTGGCACAAGAATATGCAATTATTTTTTTACTTTTTAGTGCATCTTTTGTTATAGAATATTTGATTTTAGAAGTCGGGTTTCCATTTTGTCAAAATAGGTTTTATTTCTCGCTTTTTAGTGACTTTGAAGTTCTATAACTGATTTTATTTGTCTAAATATGGGTAGACCTACTAAATGACCAACTAATTTGTAGTGAATTTTTTTATAACACTTTTTTTTTACCCGTTTTTTTTTTTTATATATATATGTAGTTTTAAATATATATGTACAATTATTGTTATTTTTGGAGGCGGTGTCAGCATAGAGAAATTCACATAACTTTTGGACACCGCCTCCAAAAATAACAATAATTGTACATATATATTTAAAAATTTTTGCTTTGGTGAACTAAAATTGGCACAAGAATATGCAATTATTTTTTTACTTTTTAGTGCATTTGTTATAGAATATTTGATTTTAGAAGTCGGGTTTCCATTTTGTCAAAATAGGTTTTATTTCTCGCTTTTTAGTGACTTTGAAGTTCTATAACTGATTTTATTTGTCTAAATATGGGTAGACCTACTAAACGACCAACTAATTTGTAGTGAATTTTTTTATAACACTTTTTTTTTTACCCGTTTTTTTTTTTTAATAATTTTTAGTGCATTTTTTTATAACAGATTTTCAGTTTTTTGTACAAGCATTTTGTTTTTTTTTTGTAAAAATTTTTTTTTTGGGGTCGGTTTTTTTTTTGTAAAAAATTTTTTTGAAGTCGGTTTTTAAAAAAATTTTCTTATTTTCCCATTATGAATGAGTATACCCTTTCAAAAAAAAAAAAAAATTTCGCAGAAATCGGTTATCACAGAAATAAAATACAGACGAATTGAGAACCATCCTCCTTTTTTGAAGTCGGGTTAATAAGCCGGAAAGGCCGTGGCCTAGAGGCGACAGATTTCAGAGGTCACTCGCACACTGTGATAAGCCGTCAAATTCGTGCGCGTTTATGAACGCAATACTCAAACAAGTCAAACAAGTAGATAGATGGAGTTGTTTATCAATGAAATGTTAAATCTGATTTGGGTACATACAGGCGTTTGCACCTATCTTGAAAAACGTGAGCAATGTAGTTCCCATAACGTAGCTTAGTCTAGATGGTTCTAGTAGTTGTTACTATTATATTTCCATCTAGTAGTTAGTAGTAGTATACCGTATGTGTTGGAAAGCATTGCTAATAGAGAATCAATGTTAAATATTATTTACTATAATAACTATACACAATATGCTTAATAAAGAAATAAAAATAGTGGGGGTACTCTTTAGTGTGTCTGTTGTGTATGCTTGCTGGACTGTTTTGTACTGCATTAACATGTAATGAGAGTGGATTAAATATGTTCATTGTTGTCTTCTTAAGCTTAGCATTACTTCTAACAAATTCTTTTTTGAATATCCCTTATTATTTGTATGTGGAATGTTTGAAAATAAATGATAGTATTCTATTATCGATATAACATAAAACAACAATCTACACAAATTAAAAGAAAAATAAAATCCCAAAAAGAAAAAGAAAATAGAATTCCGACAAAAAAAACACCAATGGTTTGAATATTCCTCCATTATTTGCTAAACAATATCCGAGTCGATTGTAGAAATCTACCCGGGTAATTGTCAAAAAATTATTTTCTTTTGTATAACAGTTGAAATAAAAAAAATGTTAGTTGGAGCCCCGTAGTTAGAATTTGCTTATGGGCCTAAAAAATGTAGTTACGCCACTATTCCAAAACCACTCATAAGACGTTCCTGGAAAGTTTGTTCCAGGAACAGCCTTACTATCATGGCATTGTGTGCAGGGCAACCATCTTGTTGGAACCATACAGATTCCATGTCTAAATTAGAAAGAACTCTAACAGTTGGCAAAATATTATTTCGTAACAAACTCAAATATTTTTGAGAATCTAAAGATCCGTCAATGAAGAATGGTCCTATAATATGGTCACCCAATATTCCAGTCCAGTCATTCAGTTTCAGTATGTATGTGTATGTATGGTTTTATAGAAAATATTTTATTAATTTATTTGACATTGATTCTCTGTTATAAATGCTTTTGAAAACGGTCTGTATAGTTTGACATATAAATATCATATGCTATTATGGTTTTTGTTGTTAGTTGTTTACATGCTTGAATTTGTGAAGAAGTAAATATCGTAAAAGTGTGATAAACACTTGTAAAGTGATAATAAAATCAATTGGTAAATTATTGTTAGTAATAATGGTAATAATTAATTGTTAATAATAATGGTAACCACCTGCTATCGTTTCCCGAAAAACGAATTTCAATTATGAACAATTGCTATTAAGATTTTTTAAATTAATAATATTAGTGATAGTAAATTAAGGCTTCTGCATTCGATTTTCGAAAAAATTCCTCATTTAAAATATGTTTTTTATTAATATACTGACTGAACTATTATTCGAAACATTTTCCCAAAAACCGAATGGATAATGTACGAATCAACGAAATCATTTTAAAAAATCAACGCTATTTTTGTGGCCATATTTTGTACAATTTAGAGTTTCAGTTAATACAGAAAACTTTGATTCAACTTCAATAAGTCCATAAATAACAACAAGACTTAGGCAAATTATTAGCTTTATTGATCCTGATTTCCGTATAAAAAAAGCAAAATAATCAGCAAACATGGATACTTCATTTTAAGAAATATCCAAAAATATGTAATCTTTTCATTACAAAATGTTCATATAGAGACTAAGTAAGATCTAAGATTAAAATAAAATTTACAAAATAATAAAAGTTTAAAAAAAATTCTAACATAAAAGTTTTATGAAAAAAAGTTTTGCTGCGGTATATTTTCCCAGTGATCACCTTCTGATGATCATGTTCGATGATTTACCTTCCCAGTGATCACGTTCATCTACTCGTTGGTGGTCACTTATTAACATGCTGTCTTTGCAATAACTAAAACAGGTTAGGGGCCCTTCTTTACTAAGTTGTCTGCTTTTCATTTTCTTCGAAACCACTGTGGTCTTGTATCCAGATCAATTTAACGTTGTTCCGGCTGCCAGCCCCAATAGTTCAAACTGATCATCAATCATCAAACGTCCAAAAAATACTTCTATTTTTTTCTATAAATGAATTTTTTTTTAGCAAACGTAACAGTCGCGGCTAACACCAACTGTATAATTTGTGTACTTGAATTACATCGCTCTACAGATATTTATCCAGATCCACTGAAGTTTGATCCCAATCGATTTTTACCCGAAGAAACAGCAAAAAGACATCCGTACTCGTATATACCTTTTGGGGGTGGTCCAAGAGGTTGTATTGGTAAGTATTATTAATTTTTATGAATAATGAATGGAGTTCAAGATTAATGAATTTTAATTAATATGGAACGTTAACATTAATATGAATTTTAATTAATATTAACACGAATGTCTTGATCATGGAGACTACACAAGGAGGTCGAACTCCATGTAAACAAATAATTGACAAAAATAAGATGTCAGTAGTGTTCCATCTACACCGGAAATAGTGGAGAGAGTATAAGGCGCGAGTTTGAATTGAAAAACATGACGCATTTATGTAGTATTATAAAAATTAATTTCAGCCAAAGAATTTTTCCAATAAAATACTTGTTTTAATAAATGAAATAAAGTAATTAGTTGAAGTAAGTGATAGTTAAAAATTCGCAAAATAATTACATAACAATAAAAAACAAAATAATTATAAAACATCGAATAATTAAATAGTAACCTGTAAAGTTGGAATTGTAAAAATGAAAATAAATTAAGTAAAAATAAATTATATTAAAATTATTAAAATCAATTTAAGATTATTGAATCAGATATTAAATGAAACTTTTATTTATTAATACTAAGTCTAACAAAATGACAAATATATACTTCACTCCTATTTATTATACTATATTCACTTCGGTGGAAAATGAAAAATAGCGACGCTAGTGGCACAAAAAGTAAATATAAATTCTACCATTACGTTGCCATATTTTGTCAATTCTCCCGTTTGAGTTCGGGCCTTCGGTCTCCTTGTTTAGTCTCCATAGTCTTGATCTAGAAGAAAATAAAGAATTCAAAAATAACTAATAAGAAAATGAGCAATAAAACTGACGTGATTTAAAGCCCGACGAAATGGGATTTATTGCAAGAACGGATATATATATATATATATATATATATATATATATATATATATATATATATATATGTATATATATATAAATTAAATTTATAAATTTATGATTAAATCTCATTAAAGCATATACCAAATTTTATTACAGAATGTATTTAAAAAAATGATTGTCCAATGATTTTTAGGTCCAAAATTCGCAAATTTATCAATGAAAATAATTTTAACGTCAATTTTAAGAAAATACAAAATATACTCTGATGTAAATTTAGAAAATATGGAATTAAAAATGGAAATATTTTTAAAACCTGTAAATGGTTTTCGTATTAAATTAGCGAAACGGAAATATTAAAAATAAATAAATTTTTTTTTTGTGTTTTTTATTTATTTTAGTGATCTGTTTAATTTATATTTAAATACATAAAAATAATTATGAAAATCGCCTTGTGATAAGACAAATTCCCACTCTTCAGTTTTATACCACACGTATAGTTTCAGATTTGTATCGGTAGGTAATATTAAGGTTGTACGCGTAGGGCCAAACCGCTCAGGATAGAAACTTGAAATTTGGAGAAGGTGTTGATTTTATATTGTAGGCATCGTTAAAATTTTTGTGAAATTTTAATTTTAAAGGGGGGGGGGCGATGCGGCATGATGTTAAAACATATCTTACTAGCTGAAAAAGTCAACGTAGTCTGGCCTTCAAGAAATTTTTATAGGAAATTTATCTCAAAAAATTATTTTTTGTCTAAATTTTGACAATTTAAAATGTAAATTTTTTTTTTATTTTAAATAAAATTTTGTTAATGAAGGTATTTCTATAGAAACTATAAACTATATTAAAGATCTAGCCGTTAGAAAACGTTGTATTCATATGCCATGGTAAATTCCCATTTAAAACACGAATGCCGATGATGGCCGACTTTTACATAGACGATCGATAATATAAAAATGTGACATTCTAATCTGAATTTTCATTTCACGCCTCATATGAAATCATACTTGCATAGCCTCGCTATAGATGTTTACACATCAATAATATTTAGATTGAAATACTTGCCTGATCAACATGGTACCTATAGGGCATTATTCATTTACATTTTGTTATTATTGTAATAAGTGAGATAAAAATTTAATAGAATGGATAATTTTATAAAGAGTATTTTAATGAAGGAACTTCTATATGACCCAGCCGATTTCTTAAAAAGCGGAAGATTAAGAAAAAAAGCGGTAGATTCAAAAAGTGAAAATTCCAATTTAAATAGTTTAAAATAAATACTTTTATTCAGAATAATTAAAATTATATTCCATTAGTATTTAATATATCATAGAATTTTTTTTCTTCAAATATAAAATAATATTAATTCTTTTTATTTGTCATATATTGCATTACATATTGTTTAAAATCCCATTATAAAATAATACCTTAAAGTAATTACAGAACCATATTCTATTATATCAAATAATGGAATATGGTCTGTAATGACTGATTTTGTATTTGTACGACGGGGAGTTTTAAACTTATTATTATTATAAAAAATTGAAAAAAATGACACAAATTCAAAAATTTTTTTATTTAAGTAGGTCTACTGTTAAACGAGATATCTAGCAACACTGATTAAGAAGCAAATGAAAGTGTGTCCAGGCCGAAACTCGCTGACTCAGAACAAAATTATATTTATTCCGACTATCTTACTAAGATTTCTTACTTCTTAGTTCGGCCGAACACACACAATGAAAAAAATAAGGTATAAGAATAAGATATAAGAAATAAGATATAAGAAATAGTGGAATTCAGCAGATGGCAGAACCGTTGATCAATTCACAATTCAAAAATAAGATATAGCAACAGACTTTCCGTCGCGCTGGATATCTATTCCTTATTTCTTATTCCCAGCCAATCACAATGTTATGCGCAGGATGTTATGCGCAGTCGACTCTCCGACTTATGTTTTTGACATTTGTGCACACACCAGCAGCTAGCATTCAACCGCTGTGACTGGTTGAATATTGTATCTTATCGCCCATTGTGTTTTGGTCGCTGTGCTATATCTTATATCTTATTCCTTATTTTTTTCATTGTGTAATGGCCTTAACTTTAAATATTTACGAATAAAATTCATACATTATAATAACGTATACTTGACCAACATAAACATCATCCCATGCAACAAACTACGCATGCGCGCTACTTTTCGCGAGTACATACACATATACTTTCACAAAACACTTACACAAGGGTTACAAAGAAACGCTGTGTAAGTAAAATATAAACCAATATTTTATACAAGAATTTTCCAAAAAAAAAAAACCAAATCATTGTTAAGTTTTGGTTTTTGTCCGGAGAATACATTAATCATCCGGAGACCGGAGAAAAATTTCAAAAACCGGAGTCTCCGGCCGAAAGCTAGCAACCCTAGACGAGAGTTTGTTTGGAAGTTCATTATTTTTCAAGTTAAAAATATGGAAACGGGTATTTAGGCTTCTGTTTATAAATAAAAGTCAGTTTTATTAGCCTTTTTGAAGATTCATCTCCTAAGGGGGTTAAATAGGAGATGAAAGTTTGTATGGAAGTTCGTTATTTTTTAAGTTAGTAATATAGAAATTGATGTTTAGGTTTCTGTTTATAAATAAAAGTCAATTGCCTTTTTGAAGATTTATCCCCAAAGGAGGTAAAATAAGGGACGAAATTTCATATGGAAATGGGTATTTAGGCTTCTATTTTTAAATAAACGTTTAGTTGGCATTGACTTTTGGCTAATAGAAAAACCGTCCCCATGTTATCAGTCTCATAGTTGCTAAAAAATTGATACTATTTAAATTTAATCGATGGATTGTTGACAAACATCTGATATGGAATTGTTTTAAAATTAGTTTGTTTCAAAAATATTTTCAAATAGAAAATTCGAACGTACTAATTGCATGTCGTTATGAATCATAATGAATCAAAATAACAATTGCATTTGATTTGCATATAATAATGAATTTTTTGATATGTACCATCTACTTGTAGCGTTCGTCTTTTTAACCCGACTTCAAAAAGGAGGATGTTTCTCAATTCGTCTGTATTTTTTTTTATTTCGGATTGGTCCCATTATCATCAAATCGCATTCTGGTGAGGGGATCCCCTGGAAATCGAGGAAAATTCTCATTTTATATGTGATAACCGATTTTTGCGAAATTTTTTTTAAAGGGTATACTCATTCATAATGGGAAAACAAGAAAATTTTTTTAAAAACCGACTTGAAAAAAATTTTTTACAAAAAAAAACCGACACCAAAAAAAAAAATTTTTACAAAAAAAGAAACAAAATGCATGTAAAATAAACTGAAAATCTGTTATAAAAAAATGCACTAAAAATTAGTAGGTCTACCCATACTTAGACAAATAAAATCAGTTATAGAACTTCAAAGTCACTAAAAAGCGAGAAATAAAAAAAAATTTGACAAAATGGAAACCCGACTTCAAAAATTCAAATATTCTATAACAAAAAATGCACTATTAAGTAAAAAAATAATTGCATATTCTTGTGCCAATTTTAGTTCACCTAAGCAAAATTTTTTAAATATATATGTACAATTATTGTTATTTTTGGAGGCGGTGTCCAAAAGTTATGTTAATTTCTCTATGCTGACACCGACTCCAAAAATAACAATAATTGTACATATATATTTAAAATTTTTTTGCTTAGGTGAACTAAAATTGGCACAAGAATATGCAATTATTTTTTTACTTATTAGTGCATTTACTTATTATTAGTGTAGTATTTATTAGTGCATTTACTTATTATTATTTTTTGTTATAGAATATTTGATTTTTGAAGTCGGGTTTCCATTTTGTCAAAATTTTTTTATATAGAATTTTACATGATATTTAGAACAAAAGTTCAGTAGATTCGATAAAGTCAATAGTACTATTTTATTAAAATTTTATATTCGAACATATCGAAAGAATCTAATCTAATCTAAGTATTAAATGGTTTTAAGTAACAAAGAGGTTAAATATTGCCTATTCAAACCATTTGTTTTTGACATCTCATAGACCAGCGGCCACCAAACTACGATCTGCGGACGGGGTGCTGTCTTCCAAAGATTTTTATCCGGACCCCGATTTTATACATAAATATTGTGTATATAAAGAATATTAACTTTATAAATCTCTATGATTTTGAATTAGATGTAGTACACTCAATTATCATTACTTCTGGATGCTATTTTGATCATAAATTATTACAATTGATTGTACTTTGATTAGTGCAGTATATATCAATCATATATTTTCTATTATAAATTCCAATATAAACTATATATGTTTACACATACAATGTAAATTAACGTTCTAATAGAGGATTTCAATTAGAATATTCATTCTTTAAAAAAAATTACAATCCGGATCATTTCTTTAAAGTTTTGGTGACCTCTGCCATAAGACAGTATACTTAGTTATAAACATATGGCATATAGACTTAAGAAGAAGTTGTTTTAGTACGAAGCAAAAACGAATCATTATTTAAAATGAAACATTTGATTAATTAATGTTTTTAATATTTTAAATAAAATTTTAATATGTTCTGAATTTGTAAATATTTTTGTGAGAAACGTTTTTTTTTATACCCGGTGTATACATATATAAGAGTATTGTAAGTTTAGTCCCGACTTTGTAACAGTTGAAACAAACAATCGCAGAAAACAAAAACTTTTGGTATGGTTCATAAAATATTCTACTTATTCCATTTCCACATGCCCGTCCCTCTGTGTGTCTGTCCGTTTACGCAATAACTCCAAATGTTCTGTTTTTTAAATTCACAACTTTTGTTTGAAATTTTTTCTATAAACTGAATGGTTTTGCCAATATTTCTGTTAAAACATCTGTGATTACTCTTGATTACAAAAACATTAATGTATGCACCTTTAAACACCACTTTTATACATTTTATACATTTGTGTGTAAAAAGTAAAATAAACAGCTCACGCATTGATAATGAACTCACTGCATAATGGATATTCGAGCAATTAACTCAGTTAGTTGTTATGTTCTATGTTCACTGGTTTTTTATACAAGGTGCGTTCTAGAGATGTTGCGGATACTTAATGTCAAGTTTTTTTAAAGAGATACTTAATTTAAGTACAGGAATTAATGAAAAAAGAACTTAAGCGTTAAAAAATGTAATTTTTATTTTCAGATATTTTAAATCAAGTTGAGAAGGAAGATCAAGTTAAACTGTTAATGAAGAACAAATAATTCATAGATTCGATTTTCAATATTAAAACCATCCAAATAGTGCCAACAATCACAACGGAAACTCCAAATTGAATCACAAATCATTTTAACTGATTATTTAAGGACGTTCATGCATGAAGCTTGATAGTAGATAAACAAATTTTTTTTAGTGAATTGAATAGCTCAATTCAGTAGTTATCCTCCCTCAAAAATTCAAAACCTGTCGTCGATCATTTCAAAGAGTAATTATCGATTAAAAATCAAACTTTGAACACAACGTCGTCTGATGGAGAACAGAATTTGTTTGTACTTAAAATTAAAATAACGATATTATTAAAATAGCCACCATAATAAATAATGTTTATAAATATTCTTTAAAATATGCAGTTTATATATTTGCTTTAAAAAAAATGGTGCTGACGAACGTTTGAATTAATTATTTAATAAAATTAACAATTGTTTTGTTAGGTTTGTTTTTGTCACCATATTTTGAAAACTGGTGACAGCACACAGTAAAAAAATATACACAAATATACAAAATAGTTTAATGTCAGATCTGTCACATCAAGTCAAATCAATTTCTAATTTACATTTCCTATATTTTCCAATCAATACTTTTAAAATATTTGGGACAAATAAAAAAAATGTTATAAATCGTTGTAAGATTATTGATACAGCTATTTTAAAATCCTAAATAAATTTTATTAAATATAGTACTCATATGACTCTAGCGTAGCGCATAAACGTCCTTAATATTACAAACTGCTATGTCCAAAGAGATATTGCCGAGATTTTTTTAAAACATATTAGTCATGATAAATTAAACGACTTTTTGAACGCTAAAACAACTTCTAGCGGTATTATATCCCATTTTGTTTCATCTAAAAGTGACTGTTTGAAAGTTGTACAATCTTTATGAAAATCTATTGCAATTAATCACACTGAGTATATAGATGGTAAAGAAGGTACCTACCTATTGATCTTTCTCAGAATCCAAAACTCAATAATTTATTGAAATTATTCGAAATTTTTAAAGATATAAAAAATGTCAATCGAATTTATTATTTTTATTATTATTATTTTTATTATTATTATTTTTATTATTATTATTATCAAGAGGCTAGTAGAACCGGTACCTGTTCAACGGCTGTTTATCCTTGATTGTGAGTTGAATGAACTTGAAAAGCTTCAATTAGCTACAAACAAATTTTTATATTCGACTTGTCTCTTAATGTTGCGGATAATGACACAACCAAATGAATTGGAAAATAATCCTGATCCGCAAAAGACTCTTGAGAAAGGATTTGTTTACCTACGAAATGTATATCGTATAGTTGATACCTACAAAAGTTGTGAACCTATGAGTTCGATAGATAATAAAAGCATACAATCAGTAAATAATATGCTGGTTACTCTAGAATTTGATCCAAACCACTTATGGCAAAGAAATGGTGACTACTTGTTTACAGGCCACGGTAAAAATTATTACAAGTTATTGCATAGTGAATTATTAAAAGATTTAAGGTTGTTCATAGAATTGGTTGAAGTTAATATTGAAATTCCTGTACAAAGGTTTATTAATTCAATCGAGCAGAGATTACACTCTGTTCGCCTTGAAATGTTACTTGATGCCATTGGAAATGATAATCTTTTTTTAGTCGTATATTGCATGCAAAAACGAGTGGCCATCAATTTCAAAGATTTCGATGGAAGAACACCATTACATCATGCTGTCAACAATGGTAACATTGATATTGTAGATACTTTATTAAAAAACGGGGCAGAAATTACTCAATTTACTAACAATGGCAATACGCCATTACATATAGCTTGTTCAAAAGGTCACAGCGGAGTTGTTAAACTTTTATTGCAATATGCTAGTCGTATTAAGAATAATAATAAGAGGGATACCGCAAATAATAAATTAAATGACTTTATTGATAGTAAAACAATTTCTGATGGTTCTACAGCACTTCATGTTGCGGCAGAAAATGGTTTCTTAGAAATTGTAAAATCTTTATTAACACATGGTGCAACCTTCAATATTGTGAATAAAGAAGGCAAAACACCAATGAATTTTTCCAAGGATCAGGAAATTGTTAGCTTTCTGAAGTTAGTTGAAAACTTGTTTGAGGAAGCCAAAAAAGGCCATGCTATCAGCAAACTAAGTGGACTAAAACCGGACGAGTTCTTATCCATAATAAATGCGCGTAATAATCAAGGGAATACATTATATCAAGTTGAAGCAGAAGATGATATAAAATCAGATCAAGTACAATCACAGCCTAGTCTTGAATGTGAGTTGGATCAACTAAAAGAGCTTAGAGATACTCTAGAAGGTCATATCGACTGTTCTAAGAAGCACTTTCACACGTTGCGGGCCATTTCGAAAGGCTCTGGAAAGAATCGCAATCCTTGGAAAGCTGTTAAGGAAGGTTCTTATTATTTACAAAATGCAAATCGTATATTTGAGATATACAAAGATTGTCAACCTACGAGTTCGATAGATAATATAAATATGCAGTCAGTAAAGGATTTGCTGATTACCCTACAATTTGATCCTAAACACATAACGATGGGTTTTACAGATGAAGCTTACGGTGGAAGAACTGAGTGCTTTGTTTCCAAAGGACAAGACACAAAATATTATAAGTTATTACATAGTGACTTAAAGATAAATGTAAGATCGTTCATATCAATGGTTCAACCTATACAAAAGTTTTTAGAGTCAATCGAGCAGAGATTAATCTCTACTCGCATTGAAAACTTAGAAAAGGCTGTAGGGAAATTGGAGACAGTTTTAGAAGAGACAAAAACCCTAGTTGCCAATTTCAAAGATTAAGATGGAAGAATACCGATATACCATACCATTTTTCACAACTTTACATCTTATACATTTTTCGATTTTGCCAATATTAAGAGAGATATACCAAATCTTGTGTTTCCCCCTCTCTGAACTCTTTATAGCTACATTTTCTTTGGAAATTCACCAAAAACAAGGCTGAAGATACTAAAATTACTACCAAGAATAATATACCATTCAATGTAGCTTCCTCCAAAATTTATTGAATTGTATGTGTGATTTCTGTTTTACATGAATTTTAGCGAATTTCCTAAAAGGAAATAGAGCTATTGGTCTCGTACCTACTTCAAAATTTTGCAAAAATTTCTTCAAATGTCCATCGATCCTACCTAGTAGATGTCGAAAAACACCATCTGTAAAATATATATATATATCTATGGATATATATATACATATATATATTTATATATATATATACATATATATATACATATGTGTCTGTAATCGCTCTAGCGGTCACAATTTTAATCTGATTGGAATGAAATTTGGTATTTGAAGCGCTTTTGGTATTCCAAAGATCAAGTTCGTACATGGGTAAAATCGGACAAGGGGAAAGGGGGGTTTAGTGGGAGGGGGAAACACAAAATTTTATATATCGCCCTTAATATTTGAAAAATCGAAAAATTTATAAGTAGTAAAGTTGTAGGTATTAAGTTTTACTGTAATTTTGTTTCTTATCATTTTTTCTAATATTTACAGAAATATTGACGGCTTAAGATTGAAAATTAAATTCCTTAATATCTCTTTGCACATTAGAGTTTGAGCAAAAATGGTAAGGTGGTGAATTGTAGCAAACATGATTTTCTACAACTTTATTCCTTACGCATTTTTTTATTGTTCTAATATTAAAAGAGATATTTTGTGTTTTCTTCTTTCTTTATCCCCCCCCCCTTTCCCCTTGACGTATGTCATTTATTAATAAAATTGGACTTGCAAATACTAAATTCATATACGACATTTCATTTTGATCAGACTAAAATTGTGACCGCTAGAAAGTGATTTATTTATTCTAAGGAAATTCGCTAAGTTGAAGCAGCTCCTGCGTAACGAATTTTTTTAGTTCTAATTCCAATAGAATTATGTTTTTTTAAACTCTAAACTTTATTTCTTAGTATTTTTAATTATAAATTTAAGTAGATTATTCAAATGAATTATCAATGTATTTATCAAAGGCGATATTTTGGGCATGTGAATTCTGTCCAATCTAATTTTGTTATGTATGATAAAAAAGTTTATTCTGTTATGTATTTTATAAATAAGTAAAAATATATATTATGCTTAGGTATGTTATATTTATTTGCATTTAAGTACACCAAATAATGCCCTTTCAGTTGTCGCGTTATCTTGACTCTCTTTAGCCTTCAAAAGGAGCGCTGTAAAACCTACAACAGATTCCGATACTCGACACAAAAGAAAACACAAATATTAGTAAAAGTATACTAAATCTATGTCAATTGGAACAACACGCACTTTTGGAAAAAAAATTAAATACAACAAAATACTTTATGAAACTCAATCCTGACGTTTATTTGATTTCAAAAAAAATAATTTTCATTTAATTTTTTTTTAACAGACTTTACTGAACAATTTTGACTTAATAACTCGTACAATAGTAATTTTAAACTAAGTCGAACAATCGCTTTTTGAAAACTTTGATTATTTTAATCCAACAATGGTAATTTTAAACTGAACAACGTCAAATTTAAACTGATTTTAATTAGCAATTGCCATGGCTTTTATTTATGCCCATCATAGATCTTTCTAGAACATGGTTGTTGATATTTTAGAAAAATATTGATTTTGGAAATAAATTTTTGTATCAGCTTCTTTAGAACAATTCTGTTTCGTAACAACCACGCATTCAGAGAGGCTGATCATTAATAAAACTTATTACAAATTATACAACACCCCTCTGACAATGCCTTTACTGACACGGTCTATTGCAAATTTAAAATTTATATACAATTTTACAACATATATAATTCTGGTTATATATATTTCACGGTAAGCTAGCTTACTTTGTTTACCAAATTATACTTGTTTGTGTAAAAATTATTTGACAAACTTTAATTTGTGGTTTTATAAATTGTATTTACTTAGAGTAATGATTTAAACAAAATTTATACTTTATAAGAATATAATATTTTGGTAATATATTTAAACTAATTCAGAGTCATTGTATAGGGTACTTGTATAAGGTGGCGCATAAATAACGTTATGATTTAATTAGTGAATAATTTTGTTTACGTATTTTTTTTTCAGAATTAACTTTGAAAAACTTGGAAAATTTATGATGGAAAGACTCAGCACAGAACAAAGTTGTTCAATTTTATTTTGAAAGTCAGCATTCGATTATTCAGACACAAAGATCATATCGAAATTTCTTTCATGTTTCGAAAATTTACCGATTGGCACAATCATTGGATTCCGAAAAAAATTTCTATTAAAGCGGGAATTTTAAATTTTCTATTAAAAGGGGCCACTAAAAATCACTCATTACATTTATATTTCCGAAATCTTTAAAAATCGATTATTAAATTGTAAAATTACCGTTTCACTAAAATCAATACTTTTATTTTATTTTTATTTTTTAATTATGCGAAAAACAATTTTTATTAGCACGAATAGTACTTTTCACTTCTTTAATTCTAACTAACTCGAAGAAACTCAGTCGGGTTGAGTAAGCGAACATAAATTCCCACTTTATGCAAAATTTAACCATTTAGAAATGAGTAACAAATTATCAACCTTCCCCCCCTCCCCCAGCTTTATCATTGGCATCTTTATTGTATCCAGTGTCATCAAATTCCCATGACACTATACCCCCTACAAAGAAAAAATAATTCAATCAGGTAAATAATTGTTTATTAGTTCTCCGATATGAATAGTTTAGGCAAATTATTCGGAATTCCCAAAAATCGAATTCCAAAATCTTAACTTAAGCTAAACCATCAAAAAATTTACAAGCGGTTTACAATTGTCAAGCGGTAAACGTAAAAGATCAAAAGATTTATATTTTGTAATTTATATAACATTTATATTTTATTCATACACAAATATATTAAAAAGGTACATTTTATGCCCAAAATTCCAGAGTATGTATTCAATGTATTGTATATATTCTATACTTTGTATAATAGTGACCATAAAAAAGAGTTGATATTATTTTTTCAGAAAATATTTTAATTATAAAAAGAAAATAATAATAATTGGTAGGTACCCTGTCTTTACTCTAGCTCTCTTCCTACCTCTCACTCAGAGTTTGTGAAGTCAAACGTTGCCCACCTATGATATAAAGAGACGGGGGATAATTAAAAACATACAATTCGTTTGTATATATATATATTTATACTCTCTAACATAACAAATAACCAATAATATACATATTTTAACATAGTTTAGTTTTTAGATAATACTGAAAATTTACATGTAAAATTCTACAGTCAGTAACAGTTACAGATACGAACATAATTAAAATGGAAACAAATTTCGTTAACATTCGGTAATTTTATAACGTACGATACATCTAAAATAACAATTTATCAAATCGTATTATAATTTCTTTGTTGTGTCTTCATCCTTTTGTAAATATCGAATATCTTCCACTATAAAACTGATCAAATCAATCAATAATTATTACAATAGCTAATTAATAGACATAAAATGAATGAGCCGTTATTTTTTTTTTGAATGTAATATAAGTCCATTTTTTGAAGAAAAAAAAACATTAAGGTATATTTGTGATAGAATATTGTCAAAAAGTTGTGGAGTGTATGTGTTTTGTAACAGTAAAGGAACGTATAGCATAAGACATAATTTTTGTCCAAGACTGTACCGGTAGACACGTTACATATACGATACTTGTGTATACGTATATACAAATACTGCCTAACATTTTTAGTTACAATCCGACAACGTCACTTATATTCCGCCAGTTGATATACTGTTTGTTTACATATAGTGCTTAGTGACGTACAGTGTTGTCAAGTTTAATCTGTTCAGCATGCCGACACGTATATTTATTTATAAAATGTTCCACTTTGCGTTGTTATAACTAAACAATGAGACGGTCAATAATTCTAGTTTTTTTTTTTAAATAAGCAGAACAAATCCAATAATTAATAGCTATTTTTATTAAATTATTGGTACTCCTGTACGTTGTTGAAAACAGCTGTCCGTTGTCGTCAGTGTTCCCATTCGTCACATAACATATCGTACATATACTAGTATATAATTTCAAACAACTTTCAAACAGCGCACTGGTACTCAGGATGCAAACTGAACCATAAAAAATAACCTTCTGCTGCGGACTTTAAAAAATTGCACTTTTTTACGCATATTTTATCAAAAAACTTAACAACCTGATGGTCATTCTCTCAAAGTTTTAAGGAAAAATATTTCTAAGAAATTGAGGAAAGTCTGTGTCGAATTTCAGAACAACCGACTGACTATATTGAGAGAGTTCGAAGTAAAAACAGTCGGAATCGTGCATTTTATTTCACCATGTTTATGAAGCTGCATGTTCAATTTCTCCAACTTACGTAACGATTTTCTCAAAAACGCCATGGTGATAAATTCTCCAAAAAATTCAGCTGATTTCTGAGGATTCATTTTACTAATATTGTGAATTTCGTGAAGTTCTTGACAACCTAATAATAGTTTGGAAATACCTTAAATGAATTTTTCAAAGTGCGTCACTTTTGTTTTGCGGAGCAGTGTATAGAGTTGAACATATACCATTCTCAAAAACAATGGCTCATTTAAAAAATATAAGGAGTTGGAATTAATTCGTAGCGTTTTACAAGAGGTAGCCTAGGTCGTATAGTATGCCGTTGTTGCGTATGGACAACGAACAAAGTAACCGGCTATGATTGAGAAGGTTTTCTGCAGTTTCCTTCACGAACTCCAGATGAATATCGGCATAGTTCCTAGAAGAGTCGGCTGCAGCCGCATATCCTACCAATTCCTAGTCTACTCACAAATTCCTTCCACTCACATCCTCACATCTTTAGGCATCACAATGGATCTTATGGTCGAAGTGTAGCCCGTACAGGGCAGCCTCTACAATATATCTGTCTATCTATGCGGTTGTTAGTTACAACAATATATTCATCGTGAAACAGTTATTATTACGCGCCATTTTCATTATATATCTTCTTTTCTTTTAAGTAATAGTAATAATAATAATAATCAGAAAGAGGGGTACCGCAAGTGCCCTCCATGAGAACAACCTGTCACCCGAAGGCGAGAAGTCTCCGGGTAAGAGGCGCCATTCTAAGCATATGAAGCTATAAGACTCTGTCGAGGCCAGATGCCACATAGAAGGCCCACAACTTCTCCGCCGGGATTGCTCCCAGGATTGATGGATCCAAGGTTTCGGCCTCAAACATTCTATATCTGACACCCTGCAGGTGCATATAACATGGTTGGAGGTCTCATCGTCCTCCATACAGGCCCCAATCGGCAGTATCCTGTCAAAAGCCCCACCACCCTTCTCAACTGTATTCTATTGAGTTTCAATCGCATGCCCTGTGCAAAGTCCCAGTAATCGAGCTGAGCTTGTTTCAGCCACCCCTTGATTCGGTAAATTACGGAGCATCTTGCTATGGGAATGATAGGCTCAGATGAAAGGGCGTTGGAGATGATCTTTTAAGTAAATAACAACACTTTGTAATTTATCGAATATGCCGAAATGTGTGCCGAATAAAGTGTTTTTGCAGGGAATTTTACTTCATTATTTTAATATGAGGAACAGAGCTGCTGAAAGTCATCAAATACTGGTGATCGATTACTGGTGATGAAAAATAGATCCATTACAAAAATCCCAAGAGCAGAAAGTCACTAGTTAAGCCCGGCCAATCATCAAGATTAGTGGCGAAGCAGAATATTCAGGGGTCTAAGCTCACACTCTGTATTTGGTGGGATCAGAGGGGTGTGATTTATTATGAGCTGCTAAAACCAAATGAAACCATCACTGGGGATCGCTACCGACTACAATTGAAGCACTTGAGTCGACCATTGAAGGAAAAACGACCGCAATACTGCAAAAGATACGACAAAGTAATTTTCCATCATGGCAATTCTCGTCCGCACGTCATAAAACCGGTAAAAACATACTTGGAAACACTTAAATGGGAAGTCCTACCCCGCCCGCTGTATTGACCAGATGTTGATCATTCCAGTTACCACTTGCCTAACATGCTTGAGCAGAAGTTCACTTTCTATGAAGATTGCAAAAAATGGATTCGCGGATTGCATCTAAAGATGAGGCATTGTTCTTCCGACGCGATATTCGTCTCCTGCCCGAAAGATGGAAAAACGTAATAGATAGCGATGGACAATACTTTTGAATAATATCTTTTTTGATTTTCATTTAAAATAAATTATTTTGCTGCATTAAAAAAACGCTACGAGTTAATTCCAACACTAATACTTACCTATAAAAACCAATACTTAATGGCACAGTAGCTAAATGCCACAATGAATGAGCATCTATAGACCACCAAACAGGTGGAAAGTCTAAAATTTCTAATGCCGTAACTGCGGGCATTAATGCAACAAATATCAAACATTTCTTTATGTGTTTATATTTCTGAATATTTTTTAAACACCATATCATCCATAATACACAAGTTAATCCTCCTGTAACATTCAAATTTTTGATTAATATTTATAAGTCCAGAGCAAAGCATCGTCGTAGCGGGTAGAGATCGCACTTTCGTCTCGACGTTTATTTTCTTTTAAAGAATACAGGTCGTACTAGTTTAGATAGATAGATTCATTTTGGGGTCTAAAAGTGTAGCACTTCGACCATATGGTCCATTGTGCTCCCCCTTCTACTTCAGTCCGACGAGATTCGCTTTTCCCATATGTTGGCAATAGCCAGAAGCTTGCTTATCAGGTATTCCTGAAGGTCCATATATTCGGGGTGAGATGCACCGCATATCCTGTATCTGCTGTAACCATGAGGTTCGCAGTCAAAGATAATATGGCTGGATGTTTCTTCCTTCTTCCTCCTCGCCACACAATCTGCACATAATGGACCCGTTTTGGACTCCCATTGTCTGCAAATGCTTCCGCAGGGGATAATGCCCGGTAATGAATCCGGTAACCCTCCGCAGTTGCATCCTGTTCAGCCTTAGTGCATCGAGAGAGAGCCTCTTGGTTGCACTCTGTAGCAGTGTTTTACCGAGATCGACCGCGGTACTTTTTCCCAGTGATCACTGTGTTTAGCATTTGACCACTAGTTGATCACCTGTTTACATGCAGTCCTTGGAATTCCTAAAATAGGCTCTGGACCTATGAAGGGCATTTCGACTCCCTTCTTTGCTAAGTCATCTGCTTTTTCGTTTCCTTCGAAACCACTGTGACCCGGCACCCAGATCAATTTAACATTGTTCCGTTTTGCCAGCTCCAGCTGTTCCTCCAGACAATCCTTGACTACCTTTGAGGTGACCTCAGTTCCAGACAAGACTTTTAAAGCAGCTTGGCTGTCCAAGAGAATACATACGTTCTGGCTTATGTAGCCTCTACGTAGGTTCTCACGGACGCAAGCCAGTATGGCGTAGACTTCCACTTGAAAGACTACTGGTCTCCTTGAAAGACTAGACTCGTACTAGTTTTCATTTATCAATTAGAAATCACTAGTTTTTTCAAGTGCTCTTCATTTGGGTACATACAAAAAGTTCCGTTCGAAATTGTATCAGCTAGAAAAGTTACGCCTCCTCAAATGTCATAAAAATAGTTTCCTGCGGTTTTATCGATTTCTATTGGTCGTTCAATACTTTTTGCACAAAAAAAAGTTCCGAGAAATTAACCGTCTAATAATAGAGAGGATTCGAAATATTCACCATCGAAATTTGTGGAAATCTTTAAAGGTACATCTTCCTCGGTGCTCGGTGATCGTGCAACGATAATCGTTCAGCACTACTACTTTGTGTTTCCTATGAAGCTGATTTGCTCCGAGCGACTGCCGTTAGAGTCGTTTAACGACGTTCGTACGTCTTGAATTGTCATCAAAGAGACAGGTGAATATAATTGTTAGTCTTGACTCCTTCGTTTTTTGACGCGGATGCATTCAATTCTCTGGGGTTTTGTACCGATGGGCAGAAAAGATTACCGCCAATAAATTGGTTGGTCTTAATTGGTCAGTCAACTCAAATAATCCTTCAGGTACTATCTCAGTCAAATCATATAAAAGACAAAACTATTTTAATATTATTGTGAGACACGCAGCAAATTAGCAACGAGCAACATAACTCTGACTTCATATCCCAGAGATAGTTACAATTAGCTAATTCATACTGATGATGACTACCTTGTAGTCGAAATACGTATTTATAAAATACAAATAATTGTTCTAGGAATTGGGGCAAAATTTAAGATATCTTACAGTTGAAGTTTGTACAAAGGAATACGATATGCACATAGATGCTTCTCGGACATGGAAAGAGATCAAAAAATAAATTTCGATTATTCTTACCAATTAAAACGTTTAAAAACATGTTGTACGAGTAATCAAATAATCCAGTTGATAGATAAACCGTATGATTTAAAAATATGATTGCCACAATTATTGTAAATATATATTTTATTTTCCTCATTTTCCAATAGGATACTCTGAAAAAAGAAATATAAAAAAATCAAGATACAAAGGAGTACAAATAAGTTCCCGCCGTTTTAAGACAGATGGTGCTGCACAAGGTTTAAATTAAAATTGTCAGATGAAAAACGACATAAAGTAAGTTTGATCATTTAGTAACAACATAACCTTAGAGTATTATTGACTTCGTATCAGCATCATATAAGTTTTGTCATCCGAAAATGTCTAAATTTGTGCCAAATAATCATCATTTGCGGGAACTTTTAATTTACTTCTTCAATTTAAAAAAATCTGCAGCTGAGGCGCATCGATTGCTTGTAGAAGCATATGATAAGGCTGCTTTAAGTGAGAGAACTTGTGTCGTAAGTGGTTTCAAAAGCTTAAAGACGGTGACTTTAGCGTAGAAGTTATGTCTGTGCAGTATGCAGTACTTGGAAACTGGGATGTTATGGGTTCGAATCCCGACATCGGCAGATTGTCAATTATAAAAAAATAAAAATAAAAAAAGGGGCGGTTAATTGACTAAACTGTCGGCGTATGGACAAGATCGAAGTAACCGGGTATGCTCGAGAAGGTTTTCTGCAGTTCTGCAGTTCCTATCATAGTCGGCTGCAGCCGCATATCCTACCAATTCCTAGTCTACTCACAAATTCCTTCCACTCCACTCACAGCCTCACATCCTAAGGCATCACAATGGACCTTATGGTCGAAGTGTAGCCTTTACAATCAGGGCAACCTTTACAATCTACCTCTATCTCTTGGCGAAGAAGACAAAGATCGCAGTAGAAGGCCGAAAACGTACGACACGGAATTGGAAGCATTATTGGAGGAAGATTCGTCTCAAACGCAAAAAGAGCTTGCACTTACATTAGAAGTGACTCAGCAAGCAGTTTCACATCGTTTAAAATCATTAGGGATGATTCGAAAACAAGGTAAGTAGATGTCATACGAACTGAAGTCGAGACATGTTGAACGCTGATTATGCATGAGTAAAATGCTGCTTGCATAAAAAAAAGGGTCTTTTACAACGTATCGTCACTGCCGATGAAAAAATGATAATCCAAAAAGGAGAAAATCATGGAGCCTACCTGGCTACGCTTCAACATCAACAGTAAAACAGAATATTCATGGAAAAAAACTCATGCTGTATATTTGGTGGGATCAGCTGGGTATCGTGTATTACGAGTTGCTTAATCCGAGCGAAACCATTACTGGAGCCGTCTACCGAACACAATTGATGAGATTGAGCCGAGCTCTGAAGGAAATACGCGCTCATTACTACTCCAGACACGACAAAATTATTCTCCTACATGATAATGGTCGTCCGCATGTTGCGGTTCTATGCAGAGCTCATAATTCTTTAAACCATTTGGAGCCTTTCAAATTTGGCCTTCATTTGCATATCACTACTGGCGAATATACGAAAACTTCACCTCCTTTTACATTTTTGTTTTTTGATGGAATCTTTCAATCTTTTTTAAATTATTATTCAAATCGGATCGATAATTTTCGGACTTTCACTTTCCAAATTGTATAGCTTCCGAACTACATGAAGTGTGAGTTATTTGCAGAGCGGTTTTCATATTAAATTACCTAATTAATGCACATAATAATGATGATGTGACAATTGAAAATGCACAAATATAATCCATGATTTCTGTAAAACGAGTATCCCTTGCATGGAAAATACATGACCATATCCAACCATGAATATTAACAACAGCATTCATTTTCCAAAATCTGTTCATAGTTTTATCACCATTTTGTTGCATTAAATAAAACAGATATCGGCAATGAACTGCTAAATTCATTACCGAAAACAATGTTGATGCCGGTTCTTGAATACCAAAGATTCTGATAAACGGCCACTAAAAAAAAAAAGTCAAAATATAAAATTAGTATTTTCCAATTATGGACTATCAATATGTAAACTGTCTAGAAATCGACTTCCACACTAATATTGGGGTCCAAGCAAGTTTTATGCATTCGAATAGTTTAAAACACAGTTTTTTTAATTTCGAATATAATATGTTTAATTTAATGAAAAACGAAAAAAATCGAATACAGCCGAAGTTAAGTATAATAAACGAATATAGCCGAAGAGTAACGAGTTTAATATTTTGACGCATTACTTCCATTAAACGCTCACTTAAGCGAGAATAGACGTTATCTGTCTAGAACAGAGAAGAAAAACTTAACGCGGAACTTCTGAATAACACAGTCAGACTGATTTGAGTACCGAGTCACTCTGGCGTTAAAGGGAACGAAGAAGCGGACTCGTTGGCACGAGAGGAGTCATCTCAAACGCCCCTTTCACATGAGCCTATCATTCCCATAGCAAGTTGCTTCGTAATTTACCGAATCAAGGGGTGGCTGCGACAACCTCATCTCGTTTACTGGGACTTTACGCTGGGAATGCGACAGGCCAAGTTGTGCATAAGCACAGCTAGGCCATTCGACTGTGCTCGGTCGAAACTCAATAGAATGCAGTTGAGAAGGATGGTGGGGCTCTTGACAGGACACTGTCGATTGAACTACGACCTTCATAACTTGGGGATCTCTGATAATCCCACTTGTAGGGCCTGTATGGAGGACGATGAAACCTCCATACATGTTATATGCACCTGCAGAAACCTGCAGGGTGTCAGATATAGAATGTTTGGGTCCGAAACCTTCGACCCATCAACTCTGGGAGCAATCACGGCGGAGAAGTTGTGGGCCTTCTGTGTGGCGTCTGGCCTCAATAGAGTCTTACAGCTTCATATGCTTAGAATGGTGCCTCTTACCCGGAGACTTCTCGCCTTCGGGTGACAGGTTGTTCTCAAGGAGGGTACAGAGGAGCCCTTGGTCTAGGTGCTAGGGACCCATTTGCGGTACCCATCTTTCTAATTATTATTAACGCGGAACTTGGCAAAGTATTCAAACTCTCATATATTTTTTTATCTCGTTTAAATATAGCTTCGATATGCGTTATAAGGAAACGTTATATTGTGTCAATATGACCTCAATCGGTCAATTCGTTCAGAAGTTACACGGTTTCTAAGAAACGCGTCAACGATTGAATATATAAAGATTTGTCCGTCTTTTCCCATAATAGTCCCATTTCCCGAATTATTTTATATTTTTGTCGTTTTGTCGCTAGTTTCGATAATTAAACATCACCTAGCCAATCCTGATTATTTATCTATAGCACGGAAGTGCGTCGGGCCAAGTTTAAAGGGGTGTGGCTTTCGTTTTAAAGTACTCGAATGTATAAAAAAATTTGAACCACTATTGCAATGGAGGAGCCTTACTTCCAGAGAATTTACAAGAAAAGTTAGTCCAATATGATGGTTATTATTGAAAAGTATAAATGAAGGATGTAAAATAAAGAAAATTAATTTTAAAAAATAGCAGTTATTTTCCCCTTCCAAAGCACTTTACAAGCATTTCAAAACGCATGTTCCAAATAGATCCACAGCCATAACAAAGCCTCATAAATGTTAAAATTAATTGCAACGTTTCAATAAATTGCATACACATGGCCACAAAAGCCGTGTCCCATTTATCAAAATTTCATAATTGAGTTGTTTGAAATTCGTTTATTATAAATATATTAACGATTTTTATTCGAAACATTTTCCCAATAACCGAATGAATAAGGCACAATTCAACTATTTGAAAGTAGAATTTTGAAAAATGGCCACGACTTTTGTGATTCAGTATACACTCGATTGCCCGATTTATCATCAATATGGCGTCGAATGGCACACATCTCTTTTTACAAGCTTTTATTTAACTTTCAGTGTATGTATGTTTGTATGCATGTATGTATGTATGTTCGGGACAAATCTTGCAACCTGAATTAGAACCACTTCCTCTTATCCTACGGAGTTGAATTTTTACATGTTAATTAAGTTCCGATGACAATGCATTTTTATGGTAAGCATGACAAGAATCGACAAAGGGGAAAGAGGGTTTAGAGGGAAGGGGAAATACAAAATTTGGTATATCTCTCTTAATATTGAAAAAATTGAAAAACAAATAAGAAGTAAAGTAGTAGAAAATTAGTTTTACTATGCTTGTTTTAAAACAATGTTTTTTTTAATAGAAACTTATTAATTTATTCAAAGACAGATTTGTGTACACTAATTTACGATCAATATGGCGTCAACTGGCTACATATATAAGGGAACCCGTGGCACAGCAGCGGGGTACCGGGGCGGAATGAAGTTAGAACTAGACCAACCTGTGTCTGTTCAACTACGGCATTCATGTTAGTCTAGTTTTCTTGGTCGTTGGTGAGTGTTATTTTAGGTGTGATTTTTTACTCCTGTATTGTAACTTATGATGATCTTGTAGTACGTTTAATTGTCTTTAGTTTGGTGTAGTTAAATGTTTGTTTACGTACCGTTTTCGAGTGAATTTATGCCTCTAACCCGAATCGTAACTCTGGGGCGCGGAATTGGGTACCTCATTCTGCCCAATAGGTTATCCCATTCGGCCGCAATCTTTCAAAATGTCTTTTAGCAGACACAACTGACATCAGACTTGATAGGCCTTTAAATGAAGAGGCTAATTTTACTACCCCTAAGTCTCTTGGATGACAACTGACAACAGAGTCCCTTCATTTCATTTTTACCTGCGGGAATAGTTAGCGAAGATGATGAGACTGTCCTAGTGTATGAATTTTGTACAAAAACTTATTTTTTCTGCATTTCCACTAGTTTTTAATGTGTTTATAATAACCTGTCCTTTCAATCTCGTTCTGCCCCATGCTCGGCGCGTAGAATTTGTCAAAGTCACCCAAGGCTGGGTCCCAGGGCATGTGGGAATATAGAGCAATGAGACAGTGGATGGCCTGGCGAGATAGGGAGTATCAAAATTCCTTACAGGGCCGGAGCCATTCTGCGGACTGGGTGATCACTTCTATCGAGAGATCAGAAAGGAAGAAGACACCAAGAGAGCTACATTCAAGAGGAACCTTCCAGAACTCAGACAGGACAAGAATCTTCTCAGGAACTTTAACCGCAAAAGATACCAAATCTGCATTATCCTGAGCCAAAATAGACTGCGGTTTCTGACGAGGTTTCTTACTGGATATTGTAGACTCAGGGGACACCTTAGGAAACTAGGCTTGAGAAATCAAGGTAACTGCAGGATTTGTGTTTAAATGGAGGAAACTCCGGAACAGCTCCTAATAAACTGTGACGCCCTCATACACAAAAGAATAAAATGTTTGAGAGTCTACCATATACGTGCAGGGGAGCTACAATCCCTAGACCTTGTAGCGGTAACGCTCCTTAAAACAATTATGCTTTCTTTTAGAAATCATTGCTCCTCAACTATATCCTCCCCAAGTTACTACGGTGATTGTTATTGTTTATTATCTTGGTAACTATCAAGTATAATTTGACATATATTCTACGCAAGTCTTTTAATTTAGTAAATGTATGATTACTAATTATTTCATCTATATTCATCTAACATCTTACAACCTAATCCAGATCCTGTACTTCGTGAATGAAATATGGCTGGATGATGTGCTCTAAGACGAGACCACTCCTTGCTATGAGGGCGCACAGTAGACCGTATAGGTCACAGTGCACCAAATTTCCCACATTATCATTCATTCATTCATACGTTTACTAAAACATAATTTAGTACACAGTACAGCACGGTTTTTTTTAATCATTAGTAACCGGTTACATTTTGGTCAGTAGCTTCCTTTCGACGAGACGACCAACTTTTCTCTAGCGAAAATTCTCGATGATAGTGAATAACGAAGCGCGTAAGACAGTAACTTGTTTGTTTGACGATAGCAAAAATTTGATCAGTAACAGTTAATTTGTCAGTTAAATTGAGGAATCATGTAATAAAGACCTCAAAAAAACTTGTGCCCTATAAAATGGATGGTGTGACAGGCAGGACCCCTACTCCCAACATGTTCAAATAACGGGGTATATATAGTTATTACTTGGCGCTACTTAAATAACCGTTACTTGGTGCGATTGAGTGTATTCAGAATAAAAACAACATTAGTATTCTTTTATGAACTAAAGGTTAAAGAAATGAGATCTACAATATGTACAAACGTTGTGCGTCATTGAAATAAGAAAACATTTTTCTAATTTATAAATGAAAATTTTACATTGACATGTTCAGAGCGTAGGACTAGGAAATTCAACCACTGAATTTGTAGGACAAGGAGGCCATCAAATTATACATACCATTATTAGTTAACAACATAAAAATCAGCTGGTTACTAATAACAATGTATACCCCGTTATTTGAACATGTTGGGGTTGGGGGACCTGCCTGTCACACCATCTATTTTGTAGGACACAAGTTTTTTTGAGGTCTTTATTACATTATCTCTCAATTTAATTAACAAATTAACTGTCACTGATAAAATATTTGCTATCGTCAAACAAACAAGTTACTCTCTTACGCGCTTCGTTAGTCACTATCATCGAGAATTTTCGCTAAAGAAAAGTTGGGCGTCTCGTCGAAAAGAAGCTACAGACAATTTAGCCTGTTACTAATCATTAAAAAAAACCGTGCTGTACTGTAGACGAATATGTTGTAATGTTCCTCCACCGAAACTTTTAGTTATATGCTTACGTCAGAGATGGACGCATTAATTTAGAAAATAATAATAGTTGAATGGAAAAGGTCGAGTAGTGAAAATGCCACAAGTGGAAAGAAAAAGATTTGCATAAAATTGTTATTATGAAAAAAATTATTTTCACACAAATTTTCATCATATATAGTCCATTCACATTTCGATTAGAAGCTGAAATTCAGTAATAGTCCCATAAAAATTAGGGTCGCAGTCTCATTTGAGAGTAGAGAATTTATAGAGACATTTGCTGAAATCAATTTAAACAAATATCAAGTTATAAAGATTATTACAGGTATTTGAGATCAAATTTCAAAAATTTGCCCTAATTCTTGGATCAATTATTTGTATACAGAGTGTCCCAGGAGAAACGGACGCCCTTGGTAGAAAATAAAATTCTAAGACGAAAAGTCCTCTTCCAAGTGTTTAAGCTTAAGATTAAGTCTTATAAAACCTAAAAATATTAAATTGTTTATAAGTAAATTAGCAAAAGATAAAACATATGATAACTCTCTTAAAAGTTAACGTATTGTTATATATTTTTCTTTAAATTAAAGATCTATAAAAAATATATAAGTTAAAAGGAAATAAAGTTTATTTAAATCAGGGATGTCAAAGATACGGCCCACGATCGCAATGTGTGACAGACACAAGAATCATGACTTCACTCGAATCCTTTTTAAAATGCGCACACTACAACATTTATAAGTAATTTCAAGGGCAGCGCGTGTATTCTCAACTTTTCTCAACTTCTGCAAAATCAGATCACGGAATTCAACAATCGTTTTGAAGACTTCCACAAAATGAATGAAATGGAATTCCCAATTTTCAACAATCCATTCAATTTTGAAGCTTCACAGGCATCAGTTCATTTGCAAATGCAAATGGACAGTATTTTGAAAGAAAAATTTAAAGAGGTTAACGCTCTTACATTTTATACACAATATTTCAAGAGTTTGGATAACTACCCGCAATTAAAAAAGCATGCAGCACGCATTCTGTGCATGTTTGGTAGCACCTATTTATGTGAGCAGATGTTTTCCGTCATGAAAATAAATAAGAACAAACATCGCACAAGACTTACGAATGAACATCTCCAATCAATTCTTAAAATAATTACAACGAATATGATACCTGACATCAATGAGCTTGTCAAAAACAAGAGAAGTCAGGTATCTGGATCCTTGAGCTCAAAATAATTACCCTCTTTTATAACTTTGATATGATTTTTAACAACCGTATATTATATACTATATAATTAAGTAAATAAAATCTTATAATAATTCAGTACATTTTTTTTATTTGAATCTGGCCCGCCTACACATTCTAAATTTAATATATGGCCCTCTGCAAAATTGAGTTTGACACCCCTGATTTAAATAATTTCTTAACTGTTTTTTTTTTTTTTTTAATTTGTATATAACGCGTTATAAACAAATTGAAAAATAATGGGTAAAAATATAGTTTAAAAAATAATTTTCTTTTTGATTGTATATATATGTTTAAGACCTTTCATTTAAAAAAAAGATTTAATCGGCTAGGATCAAATGCACCCTTTTTATTTATAAAAATAGGTGACATGGTATTTAATTAATTGTCGGGGACCTAATTTTTTTTTAAGGGCTAAATTTGGAACATTGTTTAAAAAAAAATGAACTAATTTTTCGATTTTTTATTTTAATTTAAAATTTTTGCGTTTTTCGCACTTTGTGAATTATTTCCTCGAATTCTAATAAACCGATATTAATGTTCATGGGGCTCATTTGTTTTCTTTTTTTATATAGAATTGAATAATATTCTTTGTCATTTAAAAAATTTTTAGTTTTAAAAAAGATATTAAGAAAAAACGCGTTTTTTTTATAAACAAATTCAATTTTGACCATGTTCCGTCACGAGTCGAACCGTAAAAATTTAGGGTCATATTCAGGACGTTAAGATGAATCGATTTTTTTTTAAATTGCGGTTTCGAGCAACCTGCTTGAAACCACTTTTTGAAGCTAATTTGACTGTACCATTATACTTCTCGTAGAATGTGTTATTTTGACCAGTCAGCTCCATGCTGTCAAAGCCAATCAGCTTTGGTCACATGATCTGGTTTGGACCAATAGCGTAGTAGTGTTTAGTCAGCTGATTTTGACATTTCGTTTTTTAATTCATTTTGATTTAATTTTGAGAATTTAAATTTAATTTGACACTATGGAAACATGGCAAAAAGTCCATAACAAAATGGCCCGTGAAAAAGTTATTGAAATTCAAAGGTCCCAAAAATCATTTTTTCTAAAATATTTCGTAAACTTTTGGTTTTAAAATAACTTTTTTGCACGCGCGATTTCGTTATGGACTTTTTGCCATGTTTGCGTAGTTTAAGAAGTAAGCTCATTTTTCTGGACTACTTATTATTGTATGGAAAATAATTTTTTTTATAGAAAAAAGCAATTTTTCGGTTTAGCAAGAGAAAAAATTGTAGCAAATAAAAAAAAAAGGTTGCAAAGCTCTGATGTATAATAAAAGAAATAATAAAAGATAAATGCAGAATATGTGCGTGTGTTTGTGTGTGTTAATTTCGTGTAAGTGATTTTTTGTGCATGTTTCAATATTTATGGAAGTTTTACTTCTTTAGACACGCGTTATATATTTTCATTCACAGTATAATTTTGGCATAATCGTACCAGATCACACCATGACGATAGCTGTCAAATGCAATTAACTTATAAACACATATTTTATTTAGTACGAACAACAGTTAATAGATGTCATTCACAAATACTATTTTGTGTCATTTATTTAGTTAATTTATGAATTACAACGATATAGAAATATATAATTAAAAATTTAATAAATATGTAATTTGAATAGATGCTTTAAAAATATTATAAACTTTCAGTGCCAAAGAAGTATAACTTCTAATGACGCGCGTACATAAGTACACACACTTATTTTATTTTATTTTTTTTTTTACGTACTTTTCCATAAAATTGTGGTACATCCCAATTTCTACTCACAAGGGCATCCACTGTACCCCACATACAATCATATTTGCAATTATCTTTGCAATTCCATCGGAATATTTTTAAACTTAATGGTACTGTTCGTGGATATTTATATCCAATATCATCTAAATATATAAAACTTACTATAAAATACACTTAGATTTTATTTAGTTTGGAGATCTTGATCAAGTCAACTTTTTCCTTAATTAAGGTTGTTAAGAAAGTGGTGGGGGTAAGTGAACCAAAATTAATGGTAAAGTTCGTATAACTCAAAATACACGAATTCTAACCCATGTTAGAAGATTTTTTAATTAAGTAATTAATTATTAATAAAATTATGTATTATTAAATAAAATAAAATAATTAAAAATTAAATAAAAATTATTTTAATAATAATTTAATTATTATTTTTTATTGGAGTTTACTTCTTTAGAATCGATTTCAATTTAAAGCCCACGGTACAACAATTTGATGGGTAGTGAAATCAAGTTTTTCAAAAAAGCGTTATGTTTTTTTCCTCCCCCCTACCATGTAACGCCATGTAGACATTTAGTTGAACCCCCACCCCTGTTATAGTATTATGTTACGTAACTTTTATCTAACTAATTGATTAACTTACCCGAATAACAAAAATATATTCAAGGAGTTTTTTATTAAGAGAACTCTTTTAAAATATAAACTCTATTTTATTAGAGATTAAACTAAGAACAAAATAAATAATAATAAAATTTAAACTTCTGCAACGTCCGTCCATGTGGGAGTCAACCAATTATTTATTGACTGAATCACGACAGTTGAAGAATTTGGTGTTGTATTAGTAGGGATCGACAAGCCAGTTATATCTTTTCGTTTGTGTTACGTGACATCTAGCTGCGTCTACCTTCCCCTCACGTAACAGCACGTAACATAAGAGCATACCCCTCCCTCCATTTAAGAGGTGTTACGTGGTTTATGGATGGCCCCTTAGTAGTATAGAGTAAAGTCAATTCTCGGAAAACTCATTGATTTATTTTTAGTAAGAAATATGAAAAGAAATTCGGTATACCATAATAAAATAATAAAAATAGTATGATTAATTTAGATTATAAATATTGTTTTAAAAATATTTTTATTGTTTTATAATTGTTTTTATCTTTCGTAAGATTTATTTTACCCCCCCCCCTTTTTTGTCAGCAAAAATAAGAAATAATTACCCCCCCCCCACCCCCTAAACCTGCTTACGTAATACTTGAACACCCCTTTTTCACAGAAACTATACTTCTAATAAATAACTATAAAATTATTTTATTAAAATTTTCTTTCAATTTTGAAACTATAAACTATACTAGCACACTATAAATCGTTATATATTAGTTAGAAATATGCAACTTTGTATTTTGGCTACTAATAACTTTACATTTAAATTTTTTATAAATTAATTAATGTTAGCAGAACATTTCAAAGTCAAATAACTTTTCGTAACATAGTAATATATATGCGTAATATAGTAAATAACTTATAAGAGTAAACTCCAGCACGCGTCGGAGCTGACACGTGCAATTTTTTTTAATTTTTATTAATAATTATTTATTTAATTTTAATAACACTGATGACGTTGCCAAACCAACTGTGACAGTCTAAAATAAAGTAGCTTTGGTATTATTTTTTCGATCTATAAATTTAATTATCTCAGAAACCAAAAACAGGATTGTTTTGAAATTTGATCCAGGTATTTCTAAGACTTTGATAATTATTATGACAATTTTTTATAAACCTGAAATTTTTGGTGGCCGAGAAATAGTATTTTATATTAATGTGGTTGCCGCCGAGTCCATTTAAGTTATGATTAACTTCTTAAAAATCGTAATTTTAACATTTTTTTACTCAAAAACTAAAAACAGGATCAACTTCAAACTTTGACAGGTTATTCTTTATTATTGAAATAATAGCAGTCAAATTTTAAAGAACCTGTCATTCAATTGAATTTTCTTCTTAACAACCTTAAGAGTGACTCCCAAAGAATATTAGAACAAGACAGGGTGTCTCAAATTTTAATCCGGAAAATTAAATAGACGATAAATCTCCCATAAATATGAAGATTTAGTGGAGTGAATAAAGCGTATAATTCGTTGAAATTTTGAAATCCTCAGAAATAGTACCGATTTTGTTGAAACGTTTTTTTTTTAATATTTCTTATACCTTACTATTTGAAATCAGAAATATTCCATTGGTCGGAATTAAATTTTTCTAAAAAAACTGTGTTGAACATTTTTTGCTTAAAATTAATAACTCGATCAGTTTGTGGGGTCATTTTGAATGGAAATACTTTCACCAACGAAATGGGGTAGCATCCTCCCTCATAACAAGCCCGCCCGCCAAAATATTTCTGATTGCAAAGAATATATAAAAATAAAGATTTAAAAAAAAAATGATTAAAATCGGTGCTGTTTCTGAGGATTTCTGTGTAAAAACTCTTGTTGACTCCACACGTTTTATAGGATCACTTTTTGGCGTATTTTCGCTGTTTTCGAAATATTAAATACTAAAACTGGAAGAAAAATATTAAACCAATCCAGTTCCTTAGTTACGTGTCTGCTAAAATATAAATATTTAACCAATCGACATTTTTCTGTGAAAATAAATTAAGGCAGACTATATAAAGTTTTTTTTTATATTTGGACTTCCAGAAAATATGCTAATATTTTAAGAATAATTGTTTATTTCAAGTCAGTGGAAAATATTTACAAAGTTTCGTTAAGTTTGGGCTCCTAGGCAGCAACTAATCGCCAAGTCAATCCAAACACAGGCAAAATTTCTATAAAAGCTAGTTCCAAGTTCTGGCACAATCAGTGTTCCATGAATTAAATGAAAAAATAATAATAATGTTTAGTATGAAAAGATTTTTGAAAATTTTGCTGAAATAGACAACCCACAATACACTAATGTTTTAAAAACTAAGAAATGTGTACTAAAAACAGAATTTAATTATTTATAAGAATTAATCTGACTCAAATTTTGCAATCTTGATAATTTTGATTCAATCTACACTTATTTCTGAATGTTTATGATTTTATTCTTGATAAACTTTTGGAAATCAGCAAATGTTAAACGTTTTTGCCGTTTTGTTAATTTTTTTCACTAAAATAGACTTCTTTCTTTTAATTAAAATTTAATGCTTGTCAATTCAATGCTTGACATATTTGGGATACAAGGGAGTATATTTTAACCCAAAAGTTTACTTCTGCACATATTTTAGGTTATGGCAGAACATCCTCAAAATTTTCAATTAAAATTAACGAGATTAAAATCAAATCTTTTAAGCTTATTAATAAATCCTACGACTATTTCAAGGTTAAATTTCCACTACTTTATAGTTTTATGGTTTTAAACAAAATCTATTGATTTTTAAAACTTTGGATACCTCGAAAACTAAGATATCAAAACCCTTTTTAAAATCTTGTCTTTTATAGATATTTCGCCTATTTAATATGCAATATTAAAAATGCTGCCACATTTATTTTCCACAATAGCATAATAAAATGTCTTGTCGAATGGATTAAACAACTATCGGAACAAGTAATTGATTTACTAAAAATTAACAAGAGCTTCCATTTAATAAGAAAAAAAAGTAGCAAATCAAATAAGAATGTCGCTCTCTGTAATATAATCACTTTCATAGAATATGAAAAAATCACTTTCATAGAATGAAATTAGAAATAAATAAATGTAAATAAACCTACCTTTTGTACAATTTGAAAATGAACATCGATCTACACATTTCTGAAAAAATGGTGACAAATCACCGGTTGACGCCAAACAAACGTTTATATAAATTAAAATAAAAAAACTATTTAAGAGCATTACAAATTTAAAATGTCATTTAAACAAAAATCTGTCTTTATTTTCTTTTAAAAAAATAATATGATTACAAACTACCAAAAGGTGTAATGACCTTTTGACACTTATTGTAAATACAATAGGTTTGTTCCAATGTTTTTGTATCTATATAAGTCTGCTTTCCATTTTGATACACAGCCGCAGAGTGTGTAACACACGGTGTGCACATAGCAAAGCTATGTTTGGGATGCTGTTTCAAAGCGTAAAGCCAGAGATTAGTAGATACTAATCTCTAGTAAAACTGTCAAAGTCTTACAATAAATAAATTATATTAAAATTATTTTGAAAGATTTTGAATTATGATTAATTATGAATATCTATTATGAATAATAAATAATAATTAGAATTAATTATTATGATTTTTCATTTATGAACAAAATGTACCCATTGTTACAAATAAATTTTTTGAAAATTATTGGTAGTTCTGCCGCTTACACAGGCACTACACTAATGTTTTTTGGAGTTTACTCCTTAAGAATCGATTCCTATTTAAATCCCCCGGTACGACAAATTGATGGGTAGTGAAATCATGCCTTTTTTACAAGCTAACACTTTATACGCTATGATATTCATTTTAAATTTATGATGTTTTACAATATCTCTTCAAATTGATTTTACATTAAATTTTCCTTTTTCGTAGGTCATTAATTTATATTAAGAAAAAAATATATTCAAATAAATATTTTATAAAAATGTAAATAATATTTTGAATTGTATATTAAATGTTAGCTTCTAAAAAATAGGTATAAAATTATTTCATTAAAATTTTGTTGATTGTCATTTCCACAGAAACTATAATTATTAATGTTTTTTTTTAAAAGCAAACACTACACGCTATGATATTCAATTTGAATTTATGATGTTTTAAAATATCTTTTCAGATTGATTTTACATTAAATTACTCTCAAATAATTTTTGTTTTCTCTCAAATGGTTCTCTAACGATTTGCATAAACGAAAGTTTTGAAAAATGAAGTCGGGAGCTAACTTAATGGAGGTTACTCCGTGGCTGTGTCTCTAAATGGAAAGCAATCTGTAGCACATTCCGTATCTATCTGTTAAATGGAATGCAACCATATTATCGTATACCACAATAGAACGTCATATAAGGTACAGGATGTAGCAGAGAATGCTCTGTCACCAGGGCATTGATTTAGTCCAAATCCGTCAACTTTATACCAAAACCAAAGTCCAATTGAAATATTTATTTTCAGTCCAATTAATTTTACCACTGTCCAATTATTGAAAACCAATAATTCGTCCAGAAAACTAATAATTCAATAGTTGATAAGATAACTTGATTATGGAATTAATCAAGTTAAATGATAATAATTCACTTTTAAAATTCAAACAATTGACTTTTTATACCCGGTATACCTGTGCAGGCAAACCTGCACAGGTATACCGTAACGTTTGGGCGTCTAGGCCTGCACAGGTATACCGTAACGTCTGGGCGTCTAGGTCTGCACAGGTATACCGTAACGTGTATACCCGGCCTTAATTATAATTTTGTTTTTAAAATACCTTTAACTTTTCAAATTTATTGTGGTATTCATGGAATTTCTTAAATAAATAGTCTTTCTACTTCTTTAACATCTGAGATTTTTTATGATTTATGTAATAATTTAAAAATTCCGCCTTTACAAAGCGGATGTTAGCCTGTTCTTGTCTACTTTTAATATCTACTTTTAGTTTCTTTAAAATTGGTATTCCAGTACACCAGCGCCATCTCAATTTTCTTCTGTTTTATAACATGGAGATAGTTCTCCTATATACTCTAACCTCCATATTCATGACGTAACACCTTTTTTAGGACGATTTCAAATTCTTTGATTTGTATAAAGTTTTTTATCAGTAATAAGTGATTAAATAATTTTTGTTAGTGTTATATTAGTCATGAAATATATAAATAAATAATGTGCGTATTTTATTTTTAGTAAATTTAAGTTATACAATACACAACCTTTTTTTAAGCACAATACGTAATATTTATTAGCCCCATACAGATGTGGTATTCCACTTACATTTTTTAGCGATCAGAAATTTTTATTTCTTTTATTTATAAAAATTTGCTATTCCTTCAATGGTTATAGACCATTATTTAACGCGGTCGTCTGATGTCGTTTTCTTATCAGACAACTAAATCATACCGAATTTAGTTGTCGGTTGTTTATTTTTTTTTTGAACACTCAATGAAAATAGTGTAAAAACATCCGATTTGTTAAGTCAAAAACACAATACAGAAACCATTACGAATTATTCCATAAAATGAAAACAAGGAAAATCATAAAATAATCGAATGGTTTGCATTTTAAATTTGCCGATGATGGGGCTGTACGGAATGCAAATTGAATTTTATTCAAGTTTAAAATTGAATCTTGTAGCCATTCAGTTTCCATACTAATATCAATTACAGGAATTGGTCCAATATCATTACATTGTTTATTCAATGGAAATTCTACCACAACACCCCTCAAATGTTCGTTTGACGAACATAATACTGGTCCCCCAATTGACGCTCCACAAAATGTTTCATTCCAATGATCTCCAATCGGTATGAGACAAAAATTATTTTTACCAAGAGCACTTGGTTTAAATCGTCTTGTCCGTAATTTGTTCATTTTGTAATTACAATTTGTATAATTAGCGACTCCCATTTTGATTTCACGTGGTTCACTTAAACTATCACGATTATATTCTAATATCATACAGTGTACATTATTATCGAAAAACATTGGAGTAGAAACTATACTAATTGTGGATAAATAATTAATATTTTCCAGATAATCAACTTGTATAAGAGCAATATTATGTACATTACTGCCACGATGGTAATTATCTTCAATGAAAACCTAAAAAAATACGAGTCACCAAGTTAGCAACGAGTAACATATCCTGAGACAATATAAGAGTAATTTGAATAAGAGTAAGGTATAAATGTAAATGAAAGAAATTTCAACAAGAGTAATTTCAATATAATTTAAAATTTATTTTATTTTTATTTGTTTTAGTTAATTTTCTATTTATTTTTATTTTTGTCTATTGATCTCGACTTTCTATTTCTAATTGTCAAAGAGTAAATTATGACTAGCTAATTTATACTGATGATAACTACATTGTAGTCAAAATACGTATTTATAATACAAAAAAAATAATCTAGGTAAACGGGGCGAATTTGAAATTTTATTTCAAAAACCTAGAGTTCTCAATAATTATCATTTGATAATATAATATTTAGAAATGTTCAATTTATGCTTCATTAAATTTTTATCAAACAATTTTTTAATTTCTATCTTCGATAAAAATTTGATTATTCTATTTTTTTAACAAAATTTATTAATTGAAATATATATTACTTCAAGTTTCTTAATTATAATTTTGTTATTAAAATACCTTTAACTTTTCAAATTTATTGTGACTTTAAAATTCATCACTAATTCATTGTTTATTATATTCATGGAATTTCTTAAATAAATAGTCTTTCTACTTCATTAACATCTGAGATTTTTTATGATTTATGTAATAATTTAAAAATTCCGCCTTTACAAAGCGGATGTTAGCCTGTCTTTGTCTACTTTTAATATCTACTTTTAGTTTCTATAAAATTGGTATTCCAGTACACCAGCGCCATCTCAATTTTCTTCTATTTAGGGGACACTTTTTATAACATGGAGATAGTCCTCCTTCTATACTCTAACCTCCATACCCATCTTATAATAACAAAAACAAACAGCATTTTCAAGAGTAGAGTAAGTATTCATGAGCCAAAACGAACGCCAGTAAATTGCGTTTATAAACGTAAGCGCTGAATGAGTGTAAGTGTCCAAAACAGAAACATCCTTAGGGTCTAACAGAAACTTAGCTATAGTTTAGTATACCTGTAAAACTGGATGTTGCGTATAAGTTTCCTCTTTTCCAATTACACCCACTAGTACTTCGTATGATGACCAGTTTGGTGTAAGATCAAAACAACTTGCAGCACTTAAAAGCCAACAATTATGTATAACTGTTGCTGAACATATTAGCTTTGTACGGAGTAAAATTTGTGCAAAAAATGTATAATCATATGGCTCCATTCGACGTCGTTTACCCAATTTCGATACAATACATCTGTGTGATATTGGATTAATAATATCAATGATGGTTAATAGACACAGTAACATGCAATAAATTTGCATATTCATTTTCAAATCTTCATCAATTATCAAATGCTGGAAGTTTGTGGAAGCCAATCTGATTAATAAGTTTCATAACGTGTTTTTTTTCAGTTATACAAATAATTTATTTAGGTCATTTTTAACTTCAAAAATTAAAGATATAGCTTATGACATCTTGAATAATAGAGAAATGTTTTTAAATTCGTTATATTTTTTCAAGCTAAGTGTAAAAACCATGGTATCGATTTTTTAAGTCATTTTAAATAACCTTGAGGAATTATAGATTTGTGAAATTTATGATTCAATACTTTGATTAATAGATGACAGGCCACATTTAATTTGACGAAGCATTCACAAAAATATGACTGTTCTTCAAGTTAGAAGCTGATCATACACGATGCTACAAACACATTCAAATGTTGGACGTTTGGTGTCGTCACATCGTGTGGCCGTTGTTTAAACTACGAGCGTCTAATGGCGAGGTTCTAATTTGGCCATGTTTCTCCCTAAATCGGTATTCTTGCACCAAGTCAAAGGGATGCCTTCAAAGTTTGAAGGAAAATGTTCGACTCAACGACTAAACGAGTCGTTCATATGAAGTAACGGGCTTGAAAAGGAGGGGCGTTATGGTCTCACTATTTACTCTACATGACAATGTAGGACAATATAACCACAGCAGCGCCAGCAATAACAATATCGATATCATCCTCGTTTATTATTGGAACTGGAAAAACGTTTGTACCAAAATGTTTTCATAAGTATTGGATCAAACGTTCGATTCCCCGTGTAGCAGGAACATTCGCTGCACCAACTGTCGAACTTACTTGTCTCAAACATGCGGTCCAACGTTGGAGCCAACGCTCATAGCATCGTATAGAACTAGCATGGAGGTGTACTTAATAGAATTTATATTTGACCTAGGCTATTTTAAAATATATCAATGTTCAATTAACAATACTGTATGCAATTATTGTTAATAATTAAGACATTTCACGCAGTGCCTTTCAGAATGCATGCACCCAGTGAAACTGAGTTTTTTTCAAGCATATAAATTTGTCACCCCCTTAAATTACCTCCCGGGGTATGTACCTGTTTTTCCTCCCTTCCATCTAGATCCGTGCCTATAGGGATACAAAATATAAAAATAACTACACAGGTCTAGTGAGAATACATTTATTTTTAAATTTTCATACAGAATGAGGAGACAATTATTTAAAAAACAGTTTTAAAACGTTCACATCAATATTTTTATTTGATTTTTCCAATTGTTTTTCTCTTTTTTAAAAATTGTTAAAACTCTTAGGCAACAATTATTTCATGTACTTCTACTCTCCCGTGTTTATAATCAATAATCGTTTGTCACTTCAAAGTAGATAGGACGAATACATCGCATTCTCATAAACTACCTTGGTTATGATCCTCTGCGACCATTTTCCTCTTTTTTTTCATATGAAGATGCAGTAATAATTTTTGTTTCCTATTATTCTAGAATACAATTCAATATACGGTTTATCATGAAGGATCTTCACATATTATTCTGGTGGAAATCATTCTCATCAAAAACTGAGAATAATTCTTTTAAAACTCTGAATAAAACGAGAAGGAGGTCTTATAGGTTTGGTAAACAAGCATATTTTTCGTAACTGTTTGAGTGGTCACCAACCACTCAAACCTATAAGACCTCCTTCTCATACACATTGCTTAATGTATACATATGTACTCTCTCATACTCGTTATGAATATTATTCACTATTTTGAAAAATATGCTTGTTTATCAAACCTATAAGACCTCCTTCTCATACACATTGCTTAATGTATACTTAAGTACTTTCTCATACTCGTGGGAGATCTACTATACGAAGATGTAAACTAAACAACCGGTATATAAAGCACTGTTATATACATAACAGTGACGTGGCGTAGTTAAGCGCATTTCTAGTAAACAGGAGATCGTGAGTTCGAATCTCGTCGGGGCGAGTTGATATATTTTATTTTATTAGTTCTCTGAAAAAGTCTGAATAACTTTTCTATTATATGTTTTCTGTCTTTAAATCATTTATAAAACATTTATTTTATTTTTTCAGAGATATTCAGAAAAATATGACTTTCAGAAGTTTTATTCAGAGTTTTAAGAGAATTATTCTCAGTTTTCGAAGAGAATTATTTCCATCAGGGTGATATTAATACAATTAGTTTTTTATTAAATATTGATATGAAAATATTAACTCATCTACCAGAAATCCTAACCGTTACACCACGGATGACTCTGACAAATGAATTAATCTTTTCATATTATTGACAGTATTTGTATTAAGTCAACATTAACTTGTATTGTATTGTTTCAATTAAATTTCTATAGTTTAAGTGGTCCAAAATAGGTTTAAGATCATCCTATATTCATACCAGAGTCCTACAAAATTGTTTGGATTACAAAACTAGTTTTGGATATCTTTTACAATGGCTATCTTAGAGACAAATGATGTCACTGAAACTTTCCATCACTTGACATATTAGTCGAAGTGCTCCGGCTATTCCAATTTCCTTTGATTAAGGTACACTCGAATATGATAATTAGTGACCAAAGTAGTGTCCAAAGGGTAAATTCGTTTTGCGCGCAACCAAGTGTTGTTTTTAGTGTTCATCTTGACGCAGTGTATGATACAAAGCGCGCTAATAGTTGAGTTGAGATCTACGAATTTGCCAAAATGGATGCGAAAATTGTTATTTATTATAATAATCACCTAAAGTTCCATTATAATACGTTTATTATTTTCTCAATAAATGATATTTATAATTTTCCGTAGAATTTTATTATGATCCGTAGATGATAATACAATTCCGTAGATCTACGGAAAATTCCGGAGAGTTGGCAACGCTGGTTATAAGGCCAAAACGACCGGCTTGTTAAAGAGCAACGTAAGCGTTCATAAGCCAAAACGAACATCAATAAATTGCACTTATAAGCATGAGTGCTGAAAGCGTGTAAGCGTCCAAAACGAATACACCCATATAAAGCGTGACTCACCGGAGCTGATCTCAACGTACATTTTGAAACATGAGAGCAAATATAAAATTCAGAATGCTTGCGGTGGACCACGCTTTTGTTTTTATCTTTTCTGGATTATCTGTTATATAGGGTGGCGCATACGTAACGTTATGATTTAATTAGTGAATAAATGTTTTGTTTACGTATTTTTTTTTCAGAATTAACTTTGAAAAACTTGGGAAATTTATGATGGAAAGACTCAGCACAGAACAAAGAACCAAACTTGTTCAATTTTAATTTGAAACTCAGCATTCGATTATTCACACACAAAGACCATATCGAAAATTCTTTCATGTTCCGACAATTTACCGATTGGTCCAGCGTTTTCGGCAACGTGGGACTGTCTGTGATCTTCCGCGTGCTGGAAGACCACGTGCAGTTCGAAATGATGTGAAAATTGCTCGGGTGCAAACAAGTGTTGAGGAAAACGCCGAAACTTCCACCAGGCGACGTTCTCAGCAGTTGGTGATGTCTAGACGATCTTTGCAAAGAATGTTACATACGTTACACCTTTTCCCATATAAGATTCAACTGGTTCACGAGTTAAAACCAAATGATGCACAAATACGCATTCATTAAATAAATCATAACGTTACTTATGCGCCACCCTTTAGAACCGATTTTCCAGATAATGCACTTTACAGAAAAAAAAGCATATAAATTCGGTTTTCTGAAGAAAAATCTGTATTAAAAATGTTTCAAATAAAAAGTTTTTTTTTTATACCTCTACTCTCGTTTAACGTTAAGATTTTCTATGACAAAAAACTAATTTGACCCCTTGTTTAACTTGAAGATAGATGCGGTAAATTTCAACCCACTGATTATTGTAGTTTTTGAGATATGGTGAAGTAGACTGACTTTGAAATTATATAAATTATATATAAAATTTTTAACTCACCGAATCTTTTATAACTTTCGCAGATATTATTTCTATTTTATTTTGCAAATTGTCTTTACTATGTTGTTCTTTTACACGGTTCTTGGAATATTTATTGATCGTTTTCTAAATTAAATAATAGAAATTAAATAAAGTTTCTTGCGAAACTGCGAAATGTTTTAATCCAATGAAATAAAGATACATTATCGGAATGAGAGAAATAAGCTGAAACTTTGCATAGACCCTTTTTTTTTTAATTCTAAACGCTATGTATATATTATATACCGAGTATAAAAACTTACTTTGTTGCTTCCATCATTGGCTTTTTCGTTATGCGTATCGTACAAATCCAAATTTTTAGTTAACTTCTCAATAATAATAGGGGATTCCTTTTCTTCAAGATCTGTTTCAGAGTCCACTAGAATTAAATTTGTTTTTTTTTACTCATACGTCGAAACTACTAATCTTCCCGCACGCTTTTCCGTGCGGAAAATGACTGCACAACAGCGTGCGGAAAGTACAAGTTTTCCGCCCTAGTGGCTTAGAGGCTATTCAATTATTACCAGACTACTTAGATGAAGAAATAGATAAAATAATAATAATTGAATAGGCAGTCATTTTACACACGGAAAAGTGAGCGGAAAGATAGAACTATCCCCGCAATCGTTAAAAAAATAGCTTGTGCAACTCGTGCGGTGTTCAATTGGACTCACTTCGTTCGTGCGTCAACCACGCTCGGGTGTGCAATTGACAACTTTCCGCAGTAGTTGCATAATATACGCTAACAAAGTACTTCGCCGTCTGGTGTTTTTTATTTTATATTATGGTTCTGTCGAAAATCGTAAACATACATGTAAAAAGTCAACTTTAATTTTAACTATAAAGAAATAATTACATACAATGCTAGTGATAAAATTGATGAGCAGCTTCCAAGAAGTATAATTAGATATTTTAAGAAAAAAAAGTATTTCTAAAGGTACAAAATTATGTACTAGTTTTCATGTTTCTAATGTCTATGAAGAGATTGATGTCAATGATTCTCGGTGAATTTTTGATACAGTATTAAGAAAAACACCTTTGCCACAAAAACTTTTGTCACAAAGTTATTGTTGTAATTCGTTGTAATTAACAATGTTATTAATTATAACAACAGTTTTATGTGAACATTTCAAATGAATTGTGACATTATGATTGTAGAAGTGTGTATACGCTAGTAATGTGTATACTGTACCAAAAATTTGCCGAGAATCATTGACATCAATTTATGCATAGGCATTAGAAACATGAAAACTAGTACATAATTTTGTACCTTAAGAAATACTTTTTTTCTAAAAATATATAATTGTACTTCTTGGAAGCTGCTCATCAATTTTTTCACTGGCATTAAAATAAAAACACGTGATGGCGCAGAGGTCGCCCGCCAAAAATACTTTACTAGTGTATACTATTATTATTATATTTTATTAATTATATTTAAACCCAACCGGTGTCGTATTATAAATGTATCGTAGGAATAAATGTATCGGGAACTGTTGATACGAATGTTAAAATTACTTTTACCTGGGTCTCCGACCCATTTATACAGCACCTGTGCTTCGGATACAAATACAAAAATCTTTAACTGTCCCCTAAGGGCCATCCATAAATTACGTGACAGCCATGAGGGGAAGGGTAGTGTTATTTGTTACGATTCGTTAGTCTGCTTTCTAGTTATTCTTAAATATGGTTATGGTCCTTGACACGGGAGTGCGGTTCCTTCGAACGAAAGTCCATTTCCAGGTTCTTCAGCGATTCTGCGTATTGGAGAATTAGGGGAGATGTTATTTTAGTGAAGCAGATTGCTTTGAGTGCAGTTTGATTATCTGAGCAGATAGTGGAACCCATTACCTCCTTAATATTTGCCAATGAAGGCGTATGGCATAAACCTCTGTTTGAAAAACAGTAGCGTAGCGCCCGATTGCGAAGTTGGCTCTAACGTCTCTGTTTTTTGATGTCCTAGCCGACCACTTTTTTATTCACTTTCTAGGATAAAACAGGGGTTTCTCATTCCGCTTTTGTTATATCTACATACGGCCCCCGATTGGTTTCATTCTCCCCCTACTTGCCACTGGCTCTTGGACTATATATGAAGGGAAATAAATGTAACGGTAATAAAGCACATACTTCTGCCAAGAATTTGATGAACGCTGGACTTGGATCTGAATACTGAGACACTCACGGTTCCATCATTGAGTTTATCGTTCGGTGGCATTATGAATGTAGTATTTGTATTTTGTTCCAAATCATCCAATTTATTAATTTCATGTTTACTTTGAACTGGTGAATCATAATTAATTTCAATATAACGATTTAGTTTGGCTTTACTGGTATTAAATGGATTATTGACAACTTGAGTTGCATACAGAACAACTTCTTCCCGTTTCAAAGCACACTTGCATTGAGATTTACCAAGTAACTCTAGTTTTTTCATTAAAGAGCCCATTTCAGATTTTAATTCTTCAATCATTGTACCCACTGCAGGGTCCTCACATTCAGAAGTCTGTGATGGTCGAACAGTTGGCGATCCACCACCAATACCCGTTGTTGGTTCAGAACTGGTCGTCTCATTTTCAGGAATTGGTTCGGGAACTGGTTCGGGAATAGGTTCGGGAACTGGTTCGGGAACTGGTTCAGGAATTGGTTCGGGAACTGGTTCGGGAATAGGTTCAGGAATTGGTTCGGGAATGGATGATTCAACAAATGAATACTTTGAACATAAACATTTACAACCTTTTGGACATTCACAAAGTGTTTTGGCCTTTCGTTCGTCTTCACACACAGTTGGTTTGGATTTGCTCTTTTTTGGACACTTTTCACGTTCACAAAGTTCAACGGTTTTTTTTTTGCCACAACTTTTGTTCTTATTTTTCGAATAATTGCAACAATAACTACTTTTATTTCTTTTGTCCTGTTCTCTGCACGGATTCTTTTCTTTTGTTTGTTCTACGCTAGGTTCTATGCTAGGTTCTGCGCTAGGCTCTACGCTAGGTTTTTCAGGTTCGGATTGTCTTGAGCAATTTGGACAACACGGTTTTCTAGGTTTGGAGGAGCTGCCTGATCTGTGTGCTTTTTTCGATTTTTTACAATCTTTCGTGCATTTTCCTGGTTCACAATCCACTATTGCCTGTGATATAAAAATTCAATAATGTAGATATTAAAAAAAAATTGTATTTTAATGAACTAAAAAAAAAATTCGTTACGCAGAAGCTGCGGCAACTTAGCTAATTTCCTGAGATTACATAAATTACTCTCTAGCGATCACACTTTTAGTCTGATCAAAATGAAATGTCGTATTTTATATAACTTTGGTGTTTACAAGGCCAATTTTATTAATATGTGGCATTGGTCATGGGGGAAGGAGGTATAGTGAAAGAAAAAAAAACATAAAACCTATTTTGACAAAATGGAAACCCGACTTCAAAAATCAAATATTCTATAACAAAAAATGCACTAAAAAGTAAAAAAATAATTGCATATTATTGTGCCAATTTTAGTTCACCTAAGCAAAAATTTTTAAATATATATGTACAATTATTGTTATTTTTGGAGGCGGTGTCCAAAAGTTCTCTATGCTGACACCGCCTCCAAAAATAACAATAATTGTACATATATATTTAAAAATTTTTGCTTAGGTGAACTAAAATTGGCACAAGAATATGCAATTATTTGTTTACTTTTTAGTGCATTTTTTGTTATAGAATATTTGATTTTTGAAGTCGGGTTTCCATTTTGTCAAAATAAGTTTTATTTCTCGCTTTTTAGTGACTTTGAAGTTCTATAACTGATTTTATTTGTCTAAATATGGGTAGACCAACTAAACGACCTACTAATTTTTAGTGCATTTTTTTATAACACATTTTTTTTTATCCGTTTTTTTTTTAATTTTTAGTGCATTTTTTTGTAACAGATTTTCAGTTTTATTTACATGCACTTTGTTTTTTTTTTGTAAAAATTTTTTTTTGGGGTCGGTTTTTTTTTGTAAAAAATTTTTTTGAAGTCGGTTTTTAAAAAAATTTTCTTATTTTCCCATTATGAATGAGTATACCTTATCAAAAAAAAAAACAAAATTCGCAAAAATCGGTTATCACATATAAAAAGAGGATTTTCCTTGATTTCCAGAGGATCCCCTCACCAGAATGCGATTTGGTGACAATGGGACCTACCTGAAATCAAACTCTTTAAAAAAAAACAAAACAATTCAAAATCGGTTCATAAATGAAGAAATTCTGAGGTGACAAACATTAAAAAAAAAAAAAATACCGACGAATTGAGAACCATCCTCCTTTTTGAAGTCGGGTTAAAAATATAAAATATCTCTCTTAGGGTGGGTTTCTTCAATCTCTAGGTAAAGTGTCGGGTAAACTCCTAACTGACGGTTTTCCTACTTCTAGGTAACTTTACCTCCCGGGTAAATGTCCCTACTCGGAAGTTAATTTATACCGTTCGTAAAGTACCGAGTAGGCTGCTTAACCTCCCGGTAAACGTGTGTAGAGCAATAGTGGGGGGTAGAAAAATAGTGGAATTAATGGTCGAATATAACCTAAGAAAGTGCATCTGCTCTGCTCTGAAAGTGTGAGTCGAATATAACCTATAAAAGTGCACATTTTTTTGCTCCATAATTGTATGTCGTGTTTGAAAGTAGCCAAACAAATTTTTTACGAAAATGAACATAGAACATTTATACGAGAATCTAAAATTTGGCACATTATTTTTGCCATAGTTAAAAAAAAAAAGAATTTATTTTTAGATTATTTTTGCGTTTTTCAAACTTTGGAATTTTTTTTCTCGAATTCTAATTAACCAATTTTAATGTTCATGGGCTCATTTATCATTTTTAAAATTTTTAGTTTTAAAAAAGATGTAACGAAAAAACGCTTTTTTGTTATAAACAAATTCAATTAAGTTGTGTTACTTGTGTATTAATTTACTAATCCGTTGAAATTAGGTTATGGTTTTGACAAGCCGTTTACACATGAACATTGCCACAAATACTTCCGGAAGTAAGAATCGACATACGTATCGCTGGGTAACTAACTGTAAGGCAAATAACAGTGGAACAACGCGCACGCACTTAACTGACGGGTAAACCTTATCTGGCTGTTAGCTACCGAATACTTTACCTGAAGGTTGGAACAACCCACCTTAAATATGTTAAAGCCATTTTTTAAACTCTTTATATAGAGGTTGTGCCGGACTGGGTCTAAGGAGCCTGAGTGTCCTTCTTTAAGACCTCTCAATTAAGAGCTCTGAAAAAAAAGGTCATAAAGAAGTCATAATTGGACTTCCTAAAGAAGTCTTCAAAAAGACTTCTTTTTGTAGTCTTTCTGACTTGTATGTTGTTTGGAAGGTTAGAGCTTGGGTGGTATACACCATCCTGACACTTTGGCTATAGTCTGACACTGTGTAGAGGTCGTGCAAGTGTGTTATATCAAGGGCATGTTCCAAAATTTGCTGCGAGCGCTGGCAGTGCTTCACCGCGCGTTCCTGAATTCATGACAGCACGCTGCAGCAGTACTGTGAAAAAAATGACATCATGAATTTTGTGCTGTGACTGCTGCCGCTGAATAGGTGAAGCAGTGAAAGCACTGAACGCTGTTCGCAGCGTGATTCATGGCGTTAACACTCACAGCGCTGGCAGCAAATTTTGGAATATACCCCAAATTGTTTATGTATAGTTTTTTGTGTGTGTTTATAATACCTCATTCTTACATCCGCCTGCTGTCGACCGGATAGAACATTCTTGTACATTCTTATCAACTTTTCTCGCACACGAAGAACATAATTTAATGTGTGCTTGATCTTGTCCTTTTTTTATTTTATACGATTCTACAGCTTTATTATTATTACACATATCACATGTATCACCAGAATACTCGTCTTCTGGTCCCGATTCATTATCACCTGTAACTAATTTCTCTACGGCGCATACAGTATTAATATCATCACATCTTTGAGCACAATCACAAACTCTTTGACTCTCCTCCCAAGCGAGTTGACATGCTGATGGACCTACAAAGGAAATTATTCTCATTTGGAGTAACAAGTTTGTATGATTGAATTCGCAGTTATTCTTTTCTGAAATATCTGTTGAATAGTTCGACTTTGTTCCATAGTGAATGAAACCTTCCAACCAAATATTCAGTTATAACCGCATAATTCGGTTTCGATTAAGTAAGTATACATTTATCTATCAAAATTTGAGGGAGTACAGTTTTGGAGATATTCAATTTAAAACAATCGGATTTTAAACATAAGGAAGATAGGGAAAGCCATTATAGTTGCGTTAATTTCAGGGAAACTAACCGAATCGAAACAAAATCGAAATTCGGCTTTTTGCGCTTGTTAACATCACTCTTATTATACCAAAGGTGAAACTGTCACCAAATTAGCAACGAATAACATATCCCGAGACAATATAAGAGTAATTTTAATGAGAGTGATGTTAACAAGAGTAAATTGAATGAAAGTAATTTTAACAAGAGTAATTTCAATAAAATTTATTATATTTTAATTTATTTTGTTTAATTTTTATTTTATCTATTGATTTCGATTTTCTATCTATTTCTAATTGTCAAAGAGTAACTTACGACTAGATAATTTATACTGATGATGACTACTTTGTAGTCGAAATACGTATTTATAACACAAAAACTGATCTATAGATATTGGGGCGAATTTGAAATTTTATTTCAAAAACCTAGAGTTCTCATTAATTATCATTTGATAATCTAATATATAATAGCTTGTTTTTACACAGGCAACTTTTTGGAGTTTACTCCTTAAGAATCGATTTTCATATAAGGCGCTCGGTATGAAAAAAAATATGGACAGTAAAATTTAGTGATCGAATGACGTTACGTTTTTTAGAATATGATATTTATATATACATAGAGCGTCTATTCACCAAAACTGACAATAGCCTGACAGACTAATGTATACAGTTGATGTTCAACTCACACACTTTGTTCCTAACAACACTACTTGCTTCGGGATGTTAATATATGTATATATATAGGCATATATTCTCCAAAACTGACAATAGCCTGACCTGCCTGAGTACCCAGGCAATGTCCACACACTTTGTTCATTACCACATGTATTTTTAACACTTCAATAACACGTAAACAAGTATGTTTTATTTTATTATTGATATTGATATCGATATTAGGGAATATGCATGAAAATTTTTTTTTACATTTATTTTCAGAATATGAAAATACTGTTAATACTGTAATAATATTTAAAAACGAAATTAAAATCCGACAAATATCAAGGAAGCTATAAGCTTTTAAAGATTATTATCTGTCTCTTTCTTGCAAAAATACTAAACACGGAGTTTTACGTGTATTTTAAATGGTGAAAGTGTAATATGAGGTCACATAACATATCAAGAGGGCTACCACCCTCTTTGTCTAATTGGGAATTTCATTCATATCTCGCTTATTTTTAAAGTTATTTAAAAAGTAATTTTACCTTGATATTTGTCAAGTAAACATGCTTCAATTCAAGTGGAAAAAAATTTTCATGCATATTCCCTATTAATATTATTATTGTGGATTACTTCAAAGGTTAACTTCAATCTCGAAAAAAAATTTTAATTCAAGAAAATTTATAGAAAGACAGGTTTTTCTAGCTCCAATATTGTATCGGTCTTTTTTTTAGTCTAGTAAGTCTTTTTTTCTGTGCCTGTTCAAAGACAATCGTTCTGAAGGAGTAAACTCCAGGTGCGTCGGAGCTGACACACACACTTTTTTTATTTAAGTATTCATGCAAATTATTTGGTGGGAAAACGCAATAGTATTTTTGATGCATGTTTTTACTTTGATGAAATAGGGAAGATTTCTATTTTGACGATTTTTTTCATTAAATCTTAAATGTAACTTCAGATGTAAGAGTAGTGTGTACGATGTGTTGATATCCTACTCAATGTTGGACTGACCGTAGAGTCGATGTGGCGTTTGCCAGCCGGGCCCCTAGCATGCGGGGTTTGAAACAAGCCAAGCGGTAGGTACGGTAGGGGGCCCGTGCAGCCTACGGCCCGGCTCTTGGGACCTACATGTAAAGTAGATAGTCCATACATACTTAGAAATAAAACAGAAAAATTAAAACTTGTTTTGGAAATTTCTGAACAGCGATAATTTTTGAACGAATCAACCGATTTTGACGTGTATCATAATACACGACATTTGACATTGTTTAAGAGATGCATTCATAAAATTATCTATGTTAGAACTGTCTAAAACTCTTTGGGATGAGCACGTTCCACCTAGGCAGCAAGACATGAATGACTCAGATTCTCAGAGTGAGGAAAACGACGTCGAAGATGTCTTAGACCAAACTGCAAAGGACGCCATGTGTTTTTCCCGAAGCGGTTCGGACGTCTGCCAAAGTTGCATACCATGTGCATGTAAATTTTTATCACAATATATCATGTACATCAGCACGTACACCACCTTATATGTTACATATTGTGTAATTCTCACAATTTCGTTCACGCAAGTGACTTGTGAGAGACGATTTTCAGTGCTGAAGCGCAGTAAAACGAAACTTCGCTCTCTATTGGGGCAAGAACTGTTGGATTCGTTAAATATATTAAACACAAAATCGGATCTTAATCGGAGAATAGCAGCTTTTACGATCGAGTTATTGACAACTTAGCTGAAAATGTTGATTGGCTAGCTTCAGGTTTGTTATATTATAAGTAATTGGAACTATATTTACCTAATAATATATATAGTTGATAATTAATAATTTGTATATTTCATTATTTCCGATAGTATCCCATCTACCATAATCCCGTTCCGGGCCCTGGGCCCTTTTGGCCCAGACCGACCCTGATACTACTTCCTTGTAATTCGTATACTCTGACCATGTGGCTGAAGTGATTGTCAAAGAAAGAAATAGTATAAACAAGACGAGAGTTATAGCCGTTAACAAACATCTGATTGATGTACTTCAAGTGAATTTTAACGTGTGCACAGCAATGTAACTTTAGTTATACCAAATATTTTTATTGCGATTGAAAACTTTCATCAAAAGTTGCATGTGTAAAAACGGGCATATAATAGCATACCCCACCCAATCGTGAAAAATGTAACATGGTTTATGGATTACCCATAAAATCAAAAACATTACATGGCATACCTAAACTTTGATCATGTTCTTTTAAACATTCAGAATAGTAATCCTTTTTCAGATTTTTCGAACTTGTACGTTTTGTACATTTTGAACATTTATCCGTACTACATTTCTTATCACATTTGCAGCAGACTGTTGGTGGTTCAATATCTTGCCAATTCTCACAACATATATCGCTTCTTTGAACTACTAAAGGAGGCTTTTTCGATTTTTTATCCTTTTTACTCAAGAGAAAATCGAATGGACTTTTACTATCATAAATACAACGTTCACCGCTACATGCTTTTTTCTTTTTTCCACAGCCCCCACCACCTAAAAAAATTAAGTAAAACACGTGAAAATAACAACTAACCGAGTTAAATGTCTTAAATACCCGATATATACTGAATTTATGAAAAAAAGGTGATTATTTAAAAAAAAAAACCCTTGGTGGAAATAATTCTCATCAAAAACTGAGAATAATTCTTTTAATACTCTCAATATAACTGAATAAAATGTTTTATACATGATTTAAAAACAGAAATAACAACTTTTTAACAAAAAAATAGAACCCACAAAAGAAGTAACTGAAAAGCAAAAAATAAAAACTTTTATACAAAAAATTAAACCTTCGAAAAAAGAAAGGAACTGAAAAACCAAAAAAACTAAGTCAATGTAAATACCTAAATAATGTAATATTTTTTAATATTTAATGTTAACCGAAAATCAGATTCACTCTTCGCCCATTTCGTCCGGCACCTGTACAGGTGCCGGGCCTTACAAAGGGCTAAATTTAGTATACAGACCGGTTTCAAATGCATTTCAAAAGCTAATAGAGAATCAATGTTAAATAAATTAATAAAATATTTACTATAAAACCATACATACACATACACTCAAACTGAATGTCTGGACTGGAATATTGGCTGACCATTTTATAGTACCATTCTTCATTGACGGATCTTTAGATTCTCAAAGATATTTGAGTTTATTACGAAATAATAAATTGCCAACTGTTAGAGCTCTTCCTAATTTAGACCTGGAATCTGTATGGTTCCAACAAGATGGTTGCCCTGCTGATGGTTGTCCATGATAGTAAGGCTGTTCCTGGAACAAACTTTCCAGGAACGTCTTATGAGTGAGTTTTTGGAAACTTAAAGTGGCCAGCCAGATCGCCAGATCTATCTCCTAACAAATTTTTGTTGTTGGGTTTTCTCAAAACACAGGTCTATTCGCGGAACAGGCCTGAAAATTTGCAACTCGGGTATTGTTTAGCAAATAATGGAGGAATATTCGAACCGTTGGTTTATTCTTTTTGGGGTTTTATTTTTCTTTTAATTTGTGTGGATTGTTGTTTTATATTATACCGTTAATAGAATACTATCATTTATGTTCAAACATTCCACATACAAATAATAAGGGATATTCAAAAAAAGAATTTTCAATTGTTAGAAGTAATGCTAAGCTTAAGAAGACAACAATGAACATATTTAACCCACTCTCATTACATGTTAATGCCGTATAAAACAGTCCAACAAGCATACACAACAGGCACACTAAAGAGTACCCCCACTATTTTTATTTCTTTATTAAGCATATTGTGTATAGTTATTATAGTAAATAATATTTAACATTGATTCTCTATTAGCAATGCTTTCCAACATATACGGCATGAAGAATAGATAAATAGGAGATTGAACGACATAGGCAATTCGTCTGTTTTTTCGTCCTCAAAAACGTGTAGAGATCATAGTTATTATTTTCGCCACTAGCGGCAGTGCGAATATACCCGTACGGAATTATTATTATTATTACATATTAAAATCAACGGTTATCACATCTTACAAATAAAAATTGTAAGTATAAAAATTGTTTAATTTTATAAATGTGAAAAAATGGGACGATGTTGTACAGGGAAAGCATAGATATACTGTTATATATCTATGAATGGAAGGTTGTTTAAGGTTAGGAATGCGTGTCTGCATTTTCGAAAGGAATATGGTCTGTAATTACCGGTTATGTCATCTTCTTTCTTTATCTAATATATGTTAGTATTGTAAACATATATTTGTATATTATTATTAATTGCAATTATCACTATGATTCATCTTTTAATTTATTGCAGATTATTAAGAATTCTCTATTAATATTTATTTAATTATTACTTGATAATCGAAAACAATTTTTTATTATCTATAAAACTAAGACTTCTTATTAACTGAATGAAAGTGATTTCTTGGCGCCTATATTTAAACATTTAAATTCCGTACGGCACTGAGACCAGTGACCTCTACTGATAAAAGATAGTTACACCAATTCTTGACCGTTTTTTTAACATTACGTTCGCTCTCCTAATATATCTATTCTTCATGACATCCGGTATACTCTCGTATACCTATATTATAAATATACCTGGTGTAAACATAACAGCAGTTTGGCAGTTGGTAGCACAGTATAACATATTATTATATGGACTAACCTGCATTCCTAATAAGTGGTGGACCCACTAAATCCATAAATCTATGGTCATAATCATTCAGACTTTTCAATTGACTATTAGTACAATCCTTACTCCATTTAGTCAGTTGATTATCTGGAGTGCCTTTCAAGACATTGGGAATCTTATTCGTCGTGATGGAATCATTGTAAGTTGTAAAATTGAACCAATAAGTAGAATTTTCATGAAACGTTTTTTCAATATTATTTATTGTTTCTGGACATTTTTCAGTTGTATTAATTGTGTATATTATATTCGAAAAACTATCTATTCTTGTAACTGTGGGTTGCTGGTCATCATTCGGACAATTTTGCTCAATGAAACTCCCCATTCGTTATATTTGCATACTTATAATTTATATTTAAAAAAAAAAACTGTTTTTTTTTGTTTGGTGTCTATTTGTCAAAATATGGTATCCAAGACAATATATATATAACGTCTGTTTAGTTTACATCTTCGTATAATAGATCTCCCACGAGTATGAGAGAGTACATATGTATACATTAAGCAATATATATGAGAAGGAGGTCTTATAGGTTTGAGTGGTTGGTGACTACTCGAACAGTTATGAAAAATATGCTTGTTTATCAAACCTATAAGACCTCCTTCTCATACATATTGCTTAATGTATATGTACATATGTACTCTCTCATACTCGTTATGAATATTATTCACTATTTTGAAAAATATGCTTCTTTATCAAACCTATAAGACCTCCTTCTCATACACATTGCTTAATGTATACATATGTATTCTCTCATACTCGTGGGAGATCTACTATACGAAGATGTAAACTAAACATAGTGTACATATATATATATATATATATATATATATATATATATATATATATATATATATATATATATATATATATATATATATATATATATATATATATGTTCTTTCAAATTACCGTATTATTGCATAGATGGGCAGGGTTTGACTTTACAAGCTCTGAGTGAGAGGTAAGAAGAGAGATAGAGTAAAGACAGGGTCAAAAACTAATAAAATAAATATAATAATACCAACCCTTTTTTATGGTCACTATCTATTATAATTATATAAAGTATACACTATTGACTATACAATTCATTGAATACATACTCTGGAATTTTGGGCTGGTAATTTGGGTCATAAAATGTACCTTTTTAATATATTTGAAAAAAATATAAATCTTTTACGTTTACCGCTTGACAATTGTAAGCCGTTTGTAAATTTTTTGATGGTTTAGCTTTAGTTTAGATTTTAGAATTAGGTTTTTGAAAATTCCGAATAATTTGCGAAAAGTATTCATATCGGAGAACTAATAAACAATTATTTACCTGATTTAATTATTTTTTCTTAGTAGAGGGTATACTGTCATGGGAATTTGATGACACTGGATACTATAAACATGCCAATGATAAAGCTGGATGGGTGGGGGTTAATTTGTTACTAATTTCTAAATGGTTAAATTTTACATAAAGTGGGAATTTTATGATAGCTTACTCAACCTGACTGAGTTGTTTTGATTTAGTCTACTTTGAGTTAAAAAAGTAAAAAGTACTATTCGTGCTATCGAAAATTATTTTTCGCATAATATCTTTTTTCAAAAAAAATAAAAGTAGTGATTTTAATAATGGAGAATACATCGCAAACAGTCTTGGATAAGTTCAGCACTGGAGTTGCGGCGACGTCTGCGAAGAAAAGGAGGATATTTTTTGGCATCAACGAGTGGGAGCATCGTTTTGGTATATTTAACAAAACTGATAAAGAGGTAATTTGCCTATTTTGTGGTAAAACGTGTATTTGTTTAAAAAGAAGTAATTTCCAACGTCATTATACCGCGAAACATTCTGCCGAGTTTGAAAAATTCGAAATAGGGACAGCAGAATGCGATCGCGTAATTGCTGTTTTTAAAAATAATTATTTTGAATCATCGTCCGCCAAAAAATTATATATTAATAATGATGCATTGGTAGACAACCTGTATTGAAACATCGTTCCGTCTTACTTCAAAACATACCTTGCTTACTTACTCTCACTTTCTTATGGGGAGCCCCGTGGCTCCGGAGAGCCGTCTACGCCCACCTCTGTATTATTGCTATACAATTTTAATGATTTATTGTGATAACTTATTTTTTGACGTATCCTGATAAGTACTCGGTTTTTTTACAATAAAAATTATTATTACCAGAAATTGATTAGGCAGTGACCTATACTTGCCCTTATGTTATTTATATTCATGTCGTGTTCTCATGAAAAGTTACATATAGTGTCTAGGCGTTTCGTGTCAAGCCCATCATACTTCGACGTATGGGCTCTAACATAATTTGCTATACTTTATATCGTAGTCTCATTGTGAAATCTTTTTTCCCGTATATCTTAGGCACTTCATGAAAAATCGGCGTATTCATGGATAAAATTACACGTTCTTACTATGGAAGCCGAAAGGAAACGAAAAAGCAGATACCTTAGCAAAGAAGGTAGTTGGAATGCCCTTCATAGGCCCAGAGCCTATTTTAGGAATTCCAAGAACTTCATGTAAACAGGTGATCAACGTGTGGTCAAATGCTAAGCACCGTGATCACTGGGAAAAAGTACCGCGGCAGGAGCTCGGGAAGGTACTGCTTCAGAGTACAACAAAGAGGCTATCTTTCGATGCACTGAAGCTGAACAAGATTCAAATGCGGAGGGTTACCGGATTCATTACCGGACATTATCCCCTGCGAAAGCATCTACACACAATGGGTCTCCATAACGGGTCCATTGTGTGGCGAGGAGGAAGAAACATCCACTAACTTTCACCATCCGTGTAAAAATAAACAGCTTTGCTTTGTTTAATTTTTCAATATTTCAATTTTTCAACATGAATGTGACTGATAAACAAAAGCAAATAATTTTAAATTTCATGCGCGCCCACCCCGACTTTGGACGAGGTAGATTGCGGAGGTAGATAGATAACCAAAGAATACATATATAATACATTCTTTGACATTACCATGAAGAATATTTATCATATATTTAATACTACCATATTTATATATTCTTCATGGACATTACCATTCGTTGTTTTAAGCCATCGATTATTTATCTCACTCTCTACTTCTTTCTTTTCTCTCTTGGATCCACGTATACGTTAAGAAATTCCTTGTCGAACAAACTCACGTGAGATGGCTCACATTTTCACTATGGTGAAAGTTACGGAATCGAGAGAAGTGCTCACATGTAGTATTTTCACCAGGTGTTACAGGATCATACCCTGTATCAAAATTGAATAGATCTAAAATTGTTTTTGTTTTCTTCTGTCCCTAAGCCCCCCTTCCCGTTGGTCGTATAAAGTATATAACAGTTTAGTCAAAAAGTTAATTAAGATATATCTATTTCCAGAAGAAAAATGGTCTATTTATTCTGAGGAAATTCGCTAAGTTGACGCAGCTCCTGCGTAACGAATTTTTTTAATGCAAATATTTTTGTAAATATTAGAGTTACAGAAAATATGGCCAGATATCGAATTGTAGTCAAACTGATTTGCTACAACTTTACTAATTATAAATATTTTCATTTTACTAATATTAAGAGAGAAATTCAAGAGGAATTTTATTTAAATTGCAAATATTTTTGTAAATATTAGAGTTATAAAAAATATGGTCAGGTATTGAACTTTAGTAAAATTGATTTACTTCAAATTTACTCAGCAAAAATTTTCAGACATTTGTAGTAAAATGTATTTACTACAACATTACTCCTTACGAATTTTTCCATTTTACAAATATTAAGAGAGAACCAATATTGACTAACGCTTTGCGTTGACTTACTAACGCTTAGCGTCGACTTACACTTCGCGTTGAATAACTAACACTTCGCGTTAACTTACTTAAGCTACGTGCTAACTAACGCTTCGCGTTGACAAACCAACGCCTCGCGATGAGAAACCAATGCTTCACGTTAGCTAACCAATACTTCACGTTGACTAAAAAACGCTTCGTGCTGACTTTCTAACGCTCCGCGTTAACTTACACTTCGCGTTAACTAGTGCTTCAAGTGATTGACGCTTCACGTGAACTACCGCTTCGCGTTGAATCACTAATGCTTCACTTTGAATAACTTACGCTTCGCGTTGTCTGACTTACGCTTCGTGTTATCTTAACGCTTCACGTTAACGCTTAAGGTTTACTAACGCCTCGCTTTAACTAACGCTTTGCGTTTACTAAAACTTACTGAGTTAAAGCGAAACTAACGCTTCGTGTTTACTATCGCTTCGCGTCGACTAATGCTTCACGTTGTTCAACTTACGCGTGTTAACGTTTCACGTTAATTAACGCTTCGCATTTTACCAACGCTTCGCGTTGACTAACTTTTCGCATCGACTAATGCTTCGCGTTTACTAACGATTCGTGTTGACCAACGCTTTGCGTTAACTGGCGCTTCACGTTGACTAAATAACTCGTTGATTAACTCAATTATATAACTCAATATTTAAAATTATAAAAATCGCAAGAACAGTAATATACATTTTTTTATACCAGTATACTCCAGTATACACTCAGTATATACTGGATATTCAAACAATTAACTCAGTTAGTTGTTGTATTACTTGTTTAGTTTAATTATGACTATAATTTATTATTTCTAACTAATATACAATACGCTTTCTTTTCTTTGACATTTCACGTAACACAAAATGTCTTTTTCCCTTGGACACTTTACGAAGCTTCATCATTTAAACTACAGCAGATTATGTTAAACAAAATCCGTCAAAATAAGATGGGCCTATCGTGAAGCGCCCGTGTATTACATGGTCACACAATACGCCGACATTTTTATGAAATGCCCGGGATCTTCGTACAAAGACAGATTTCCAATGTGACTACAACATTTTTTATTTGGGGGCGTAGGGTGTTAGTTCAACCGTTATCATGATTTTTTTTAAATTTTTTATTATTAACTATTGAGTTTTCTTGATTTAACACTGAAATAAAGTCAAGCGATTTTAATTAAAATGGAGTTTTTATTCCAATAATAAATATACAGCGATTGTTGAAGTATTTTTGTTTTATAAAAACTACAAAGTTAAAGGTAATTTGTCGTATTTTAATTACTAATCAAAACTTATATTAAAACTGTGGCAGATTCCATTCTGTACATGGAAAAATTATTCAAAATAATACAGAATTTTGTTCATAACATAATGATAATAAATCCCAAAACTGATTTTAAAATTTTTTGTCTGTCGGTTTGTTTGTGCATCACATTAAAATGGTTGAACTGATTTTGGTGCGATTTTTGCCGGATGATAGATAACTTTACCGGGATGTCATATATTGCCGTATACAAATTGATTACACTATGCACCCGTATGGTGTGGAAACGAATTTTTATAGTTCCAAAACTCAAATAACTTTTGTTTGACACTACATTTTTCATACACCCAATAGTTTTAGCTGGAATATGGAATGGCTAATATCAAATATGTTTATCATTAATAAACATTCCTGAAAATAGTCGTAAATTTGAGATAAAAACATTTTTAGAATAATTAACGCGTTAATTAACGCAATGCGTTTCGTAGTAATATTACACGTTCCGTAATAAAAAAAAGCAAAGCGTTATTTACCTCAAAGCGTTACTTTTACGCGAAGCGTTATATAATGCGGAGCGTATCATAACGCGAAGCGTTACTAAACGTGAAGGGTTACTAAACGCGAAACGTTATTTAATGCGGAGCGTTACATAAAGCGAAGCGTAACTTAAGACAATAAGTACCGCTTCGCGTAAACTAACACTATGCGCTATGTATCGCTTCGCATTGACTAAAGTAACGCTTTGCGTTAAATAACGCTTCGCAGCGTTATATAAGCGTTAGTTAAGCGTTAGCCAACACGAAGTGTTACATAATGCAATACGATAGATATACGCGAAGCGGGACTAACTTCAAGCGTTACTTAACACCAGGTGGTTAGTCGCCACGAAACGTTGGTTAACGCGAAGCGTTAAGTAACTTAACGTGAAGCGTTACTTAATGCGAACCGTTATTTTAAACGAGTTGTCACTTTACTCGAGGCATTAAGGAACAAGACAAGCTACTTAACGCGAGGCGTTAGTCAACGCGAAGCGTTACATAGCGCAAAGCGTTAGTTTACGCGAAGCGGTACTTATTGTTACTTAACAACAAGCGGTTAGTCACCGCGAAGCGTTGGTTAACGCGAAGTGTTGTAATAAGCAAAGCGTTACATAACGCGAAGCATAACTTGACGCGAAGTGTTACTTTTTTGTTTTAATTTCTATATAAAGGTTATTAAAATAATCAAAGAGAACTCTTAGGTTTTTTGAAATTAAATTTCAAATTTTGCCCCAATTCCTAGAACAATTATTTTTATTTTATAAATACATATTTTGACTACAAAGTAGTCATCATCAGTGTGAATTAGCTAATCGTAATTATCTCCGGGATATGGAGTCAAAGATATGTTACTTGTTGCTAACTTGATGAGACACGCACCAACTTCTACACCTTTAACAAGTCTACAATGATATACAAATTCTAATTTTTACCGATAACTAATTAAAAATTATCTAATTGTAGATTATTTTTCAGGATAAATCGATACGCAGGTCATATTTTGTTAGGAATTCGTTAAAGACATAATAATTATGTTGATATTCATCATTCAATTAATATTATGTCAAATAGTCGATCAAGCTAATGGTTCGAATTTACCACAATATATTGAATCAAATTTGGACACACCATCAACTTTTTCAACGATAACTTTTCAAAACAAGCCAACAAAAATTTCCAATCATTTATTACTTACTGGTCAAGAAATTAATACAATTCTACAACAATTCGATGAAATTGTTGATGACTTAAAAGAATTAAGAACCAAATTTAGTTTACCATCAAAGGAGTCCAAATTACGTACAATTAGATCGTTGATCAAACGACCTAAATGTACAATTTCCAAAGATATTTTAACAAATTTAAAAGATGAAATCGAAAATGTACTCGAAAATGCATCAGCCAGCGACGATCATCGAACTACATGTACACTAAATCTAAATAATCCCGATGATAATTGTAACGAATTAACAAAAATAATTCAATGTGGTGTTCAACATTTGAAAAATGGTTTTACAGAAGCGTCAGTTAATGGTTCCATTGGCGAAATTGTTAAATGGAAAAATGCATATGAAAATCTACTTGATAAATTCGAAAGACGAAGTGATAATTTAAAGCAAACATTATCACAGGAATATCAATTATCATTAGATAAATTACAAACTGATTTACAAAATTTAGGTAAATCTTTGAATACAGCATTAGAACGTTTAGAAATTACCACAATTGATTTGTGTGTTTTAGAAATAAATGCGGGAAAAATAGAAAAAGCTGTTGAACATTCTAAGTATTTAAAATTAATTTCAATTTCTCAAATTATAAAACAATCATTTTATTTTCATCAAAATGCTGTCGATCAATTAAAAAATTATCCAAATATTATGCATTTTATTAAGAAACAACCACAAATAGAATATGCAAAAGTTGCTTACAAAACGTTACACAACGAAATATTCGAATATTTTGCATTGAAATATTCAGGGACAAAGTTAGAATCATTACCCAAAAATATCATAACGAAATTATGTATTTTGGAAATAAGTCTTGGAGAAATAAATGAAGCTATTGAACATTATCAAAATTTTCCAAATATTTCAATAACTCACATTGTACAAGAATTTTATCATTTTCAAAATGATAATGATGAATTGCAAAATTTTGAGAATATCATGAATTTTATTAAGAAACAATCGAAAATAGAACGAAATCTTGCTTACAAACGTTTATACGAAGATATGTTCGAATATTATAAGTTGGAACGTTTAGAAGTTACCAAGATGACGTTATGCATTTTGGAAATCATTCTTGGTGAAATAAATAGTGCTGTTCGACATTTTAAAGAAATTAAATCAATTTCAATATCACAAATTATAAAACAATCGTATCATTTACATAATGGTACCAGCTCTTCAGAGTTGCTTTATATTAGTCGTTTTATCCAAGGTCAATCAGAAACATGTAATGTCATAATTTCGCACAACATTTTATACAACGAACGATCGTCAATAATGTCGTATAATGATTTATATTTTGTTCTACCATATTTATTTTTGAAGGAACCGTTTGAATATGATAATTGTTCTAACGAGACTCAAGAGTTGGGAGCAGATTTAATTTTGTACAGCTGTGGAATTCTAAATCGTTTATTTCTAAAACGTGTAATTCTTAAACAAACTAAAATGAACAATATAGATGAGTTCTTCGATAATATTATGAAGCCATCTATACAGAGATCTTTAAAGAATGAAAGCTTTCTGACAGATAAACTTAGTATTACAATGGATTGTGTACAGAATCTAATCCGCACAGAACACAGATCCGTTATATTATCAATTTTATTTGATGAATTGAAAAATCAAGATTTGGTAGATAACAATTGGCGAATAACAGAACTTGCGTACCATGTTAAAAATTTTATGAATTGGCCAGATTATCATTCGATGGATGAAAAATATAAACAAATATTTGAGAATATAAAAAGAAGTATACCTGATTGGGCTCGAAAATTGATTTGGCAAGGCGATAAATGTAAATTGAAGAATCGTTATTGGGATCATTATTTATATGCGCATGATCAATTTGAATATGATTCTAGATATCGTAGAGTGTTATCCGGGCAGGTGATGGGTACATCACCGAGTATTCTAGAGGCAGAATATCAATGGAAATTTGAAAATGTTCAAACCCGTGGTACTTACTTTTTTATTAAAAATGTTCATTGGGATGAATATTTATACGTTGCCTCAAATCCTACGTCGAAAATCAGGTTCTTTGATCGTCGTACAGTATTTACCTGGGTACCTTCCAGTTATTCACCAACAAACGGTAAATGGAAAATTACACCAACCAATAATGGAAGTTATGTAACTATTCAGAATATAAATGTTGAAGGCGAACACTTGTATGTTGACGGTACTGATGAATGGGATCAATTAGGATGTAGAGTATTCACTCGGGTACAAGGGAAGCTATCAGATGTAAGGTTTCAAGAAAGTGAGTGGGAATTAATATGCTCATAGAGTCAAGTCAATTATAATGATCATTGATAATGTTTGTACACTATATAAAAAAAATTCGTTACGCAGGAGCTACTACAACTTAGCGAATTCCCTTAGAATACATAAATCACTTTCTAGCGGTTACAATTTTAGTCTGATCAAAATGAAATGTCTTATATGATTTTAGTAATTGCAAGGCTAATTTTATTAATAAATGACATACGTCAAAGGGAAAGGGGGCATAAAGAAAGAAGAAAACACACAATATAAAATATCTCTCTTAATATTAGAACAATCGAAAAATACGTAAGGAATAAAGTTGTGGAAAATCATGTTTACAACAATTCATCACCTTATCAATTGAGCTCAAACTCTAATGTGTACAGAGATATTAAGGAATTTAATTTTCAATCTTAAACCGTCAATATTTCTGTAAATGTTAGTGTGACAGAAAAAATGATAAGAAACAAAATTACAGTAAAACTTAATACCTACAACTTTACTTCTTATAAATTTTTCGATTTTTCAAATATTAAGGGAGGTATGTCTAATTTTGTGTTTCCTCCTCCCTCTAAACCCCGTTTCCCCTTGTCCGAATTTACCCATTAACGAACTTGACCTTTTAAATACCAAGGTTTTTACAGATGGTGATTTTTGACATCTACTAGGTAGGATCGATGGACATTTGAAAAAATTTTTGCAAAATTTTGAATTCGGTACCTAACCAATAGCTCTATTTCCTTTCAGGAAATTCGCTAATAAGTATACTTGTTATCAAGGCCGTAACGAAGTTTGTGCATGCAGTGGCGTAGCTTCACCTTGCGGGACCCAAGTAAGAAACAGTATATATTCATTGACAGGGACAATATATAGTTTTTCGAGAAAATGTATTACAATTATTATTACGTCTGACCTCCACCATTTCATACATGGACTAACTAAATAGATTGTAGCGGCTGTCCTGAACGGGACACACTTCGACCATAATATGTGAGTGGAGTGGAAGGAATTTTGTGTGTAGACTAGGAACTGGTAAGTTGTACGGCTGCAGCCGACTCTGATAGGAACTATGCCGATACTCATCTGGAGTTCGTGAAGGAAACTGCAGAAAACCTTCACAGGCATAGCCGGTTACTTCGTTCTTGTCCATACACCGACAGTTTTAAATGATTGACAAACCAAGTACACACAACGCCTTAACAAGCGCGGCTACTTGGCTGGTTTGGACTAACTATCCCATGTTATAAAAATGTCCTTCATTGGTACAAAACCAATATGTAGCTACATTTTTTTCGAAAATTCGCTAAAAAGTGGTGATTAAATGAATTGAATTCTTCAAAACCAGCATTATGTTCGTTGGTTATTTATTATTTTTGAAATATTTGCCGAAGTTCTCCGATAGTCTATGTATCTATCCGAACATCAAACGGTAAGCTTAATGTCTCGGTAGTATATTAAAACTTTTTAATTGCAACGGTGACTAATAATTTAATGGAATTCTGCTTTAGCCTGAAAAAAATTTTACATTGCACTGAATGGTGTCTGCACTGTTTGAAATAAAATAAATACAAATTTTTATCGTCAAAAATTTATTTACACATTTTTATTAAAAATAAAAAAATATTCCTTTGTTTTTTTTTTGGTTATCCCTCCAAACGTTTTTTTTCTTTATTAATTTCTCTACAACAAAAAAATACACATACATTATTAAAAAATCTCCGGTCACAATACGAGGTCGAGTTCACACGATATAAATAGATATATTTATATCGTGACTTCGACCTTTGTACTCCCCCTTCTACTTCAGTCTGGCGAGATTCGCTTCTCCCATATTTTGACAATAGCCAGGAGGAGTTTGCTTATCAGGTTTTTCTGAAGGTTCATATATACGGAGTGAGATGCACTTAATATCTCGAATTCTGCTGTAACCGAGAGATTCGCCGTAAAAGATTATGAGGCTGGATGTTACCTCCTCCCCGCCGCATAGTCTGCACACAATGGATCCGTTATGAAGTTATATTGTGTGCAGATGCTTTCGTAGACGATGACAATGCCCGGTGATGAATCCGGTAACCTTCCGAAATTGTATCCTGTTCAGGTTCAGTACATCGAGGGATAGCCTCTTGGATTTATTCCGAAACAGGATGTATTCCAGTGATCACGGTGTTTAACATTCGTCCATTTGTTGATTACCTGTTTATACCGTCTTTGGAATTCCTAAAATAGGCTCTGGGTCGATGAAAGATATTCCTTCTTTGCTAAGGTCTCTGTTTTTTCGTTTCCTTCGAAACCACTGTGACCTGGTATCCAGATCAATTTAACATTGTTCCGTTTTGCCAGCTCCAGCAGTTCCTCCAGACAATCCTTGACTAACCCTGAGGTGACCTCAGTCTCAGACAAGGCTTTTAGAGCAGCTTGACTGTCCAAGAGAATACATACGTTCTGGTTTATGTAGCCTCTACGTAGGTTCTCACGGATGCAAGCCTGTATGGCGTAGACTTCTTTCTGAAAAACTGTGGCATATTTCTCCAAGTTGAGGCTTATGTTTGCCTTGTGTCTTCACCATAAATTCCCGCCCGGTCCCTTCCCCAATTTTGGAGCCGTTTGTATACCAAACGATTCCTTTCTTGAGATAGGGTGGTTCTCCTTTCGTCCACATGTCCCTGTCACAGTGAAAGGTTTTGAGTAGTAAATTTTGGAAAGCACATCTGTGCCCATTTCAAAAATGGAATCTGTGCATGTCCAACCTGATTTTTTGTAATCCTGTCATTAGAGCAAGATTGTCTATAGGCGCCGAACATCGCTTTAGATATCATTACAATGTTTAACGGAGTCAGCCCTAGTATGATTTCCATGGTAGCTGTGGGTGTACTGCTCATGGATCCAGTAATGCACAAACAGGCCAGTCTTTGGATCCTGGGTAGCTTTGTGCATGTCGTTATTTGATGCTTGCCGTTGTGTACAGCCAGTGGATCATTTTGAGTTTTAGACCACAGATTTTACCACATGCTCTCTTGCAGAGCATGGAAGAAGATTTGCTCTTATTTTTTATGTATTCTGGATCACGTTTCCATGTTAGTTTAGAGTAAAATAAAACCACTCATCCTCTTTCTCCGAAGAGGATGAGTGGTTTTATTTTATCCATCTTCCTTCTACGTGTGAATGGAATTAGTGTGGTTTTACCAGGGTTTATTTTTAATCCCTTGTTCATACACCATTCCTGTGTGATTCTTAGAGCGTTTTGTATAAGTTCCGAGATTGTGCTTTCACAGGGTCCTTGGATTGCAATTATAATGTCGACCGCATATCCCTGTGTGTAGTATCCTCCTTGGTTGAGGTTTGCCAGTAAGCTGTTCACTGCCAGATTCCATCCTTTGGTGCCTCTCACAGTGGCAGACTCGCCAAGAAGGGACGTTTGTATTCTTCTACATATCAGCAAAGAGTTGATCCACCTGCAGAAGGTGTCTTCTACTCCGTGCTGACTTGCAGAGTTAATCATGGAATTGTAAGAGGCATTATCAAAGGCCCCACAATGTCAAGAAACACGCACAAGGTTGTCTGATTAGGTTCTGGAGGGCTGATTCACAGGATTTTCCCACCTGATACGCATACTGGTTTGCGTGAAGGGGATTTCTCGAGAGTGCCCCTTGAGTTAAGTGGAATCCTATTAGTCTTTCCATTGTCCTTAGTAGAATCCTTTCCCGTGGAATGATAAGCCTCCCAGGTTTTGGTAAAAAGGTCACTCTTATTGGCTTCCATACTGATGGGATTTAACCTGTAGTTAGGCTTGCCCTGAAAATGAGACCAAGCAGAGTTAAAAGATGCTCTGCTCCTTTTTGTAATAGCAGTGTGTATATCCTTCTCGTCCCGGTGCTTTATAGGAGTCGAATGAGTTTGTTGCCCATTCAATCTTTAAGCGATATAAGGTACTCGCCGCTCTTCTCCAGTCCTCGCTTGTCGCTAGGAGGCTTTGATCAAATTGTTTGTGGGAAGGACTTTCACTGTTTATTACCACCGAATCTGGAATAGTGTTTCGAGTGCATCCTTCCCGGAGCTAGTGTACTCACCATCGAGCTTACGTAGTGACACAGTGGTGTCAGCAGGTTTCTACGCTAGAATACGATGGAGTCTTACCCCCTCAGATGTGTTTTCAACATCTTGACAGAGTTTCCTCCAAGAGTTTGTTTTGGCTTCACACGATATAGTTGAGTGATGTCACATCATTAGCCAGTCATTTATTACATACGCAGTGTGAGGTACCTATTTAAATCTATGAGGTAGTTTAAATCTGTGCACAGTGTGCCATGATGTGGACTGCTTTGTTACACCGAAACTACACTCTGCAAATGTCTGTGAATTTGGGTATAACAGAGTGCACCGTATCATGGTGCGTACATTGTTTCCAGATTGGGTCTATTTTAATTTACGTAGTGTATATATAAAGGGTGGCGCATAAGTAACGTTATGATTGATTTAATGAATGCGTATTTGTGCATCATTTGGTTTTAACTCGTGAATCTTATATGGGAAAAGGTGTAACGTATGTAAAATTCATTGCAAAGACCGCCTCGACATCACCAACTGCTGAGAACGTCGCCTGGTGGAAGTTTCGGGGGTTTCCTCAACACTTGCTTGCAGCCAAGCAATGTTCACATCATTTCGAACTGCACGAGGTCTTCCAGCACGCGGAAGATAACAGACAGTCCCATATTATCGAAAACGCTGAACCAATCGGTAAATTGTCGGAAAATAAAAGAAATTTCGATATGATCTTTGTGTCTGAATAATTAAATGCTGATTTTCAAAATAAAATTGAACAACTTTGGTTCTTTGATCTGTGCTGAGTTTTTCCATCATAAATTTCACAAGTTTTTCAAAGTTAATTCTGAAAAAATAATACGTAAACAAAAAATTTATTCACTGATTAAATCATAACGTTACTTATGCGCCACCTTATATAAGTGGCTAAAAAATAAACTACCATCTTCACCCATTTTTGTGTACGCAAATACAGTGAAAAAGCGGACTCCTCTAATATCTATACTTCGTGCCCGTACATTTCAGACAGACAGCCTCCTTAAATAAGTATCTTTTACCCATAATAATATCAAATTAAAGAAATAAAATAAAAATAAGGAATAATGAAAATACTCACAAATTTGAATCGTTTTCAAGTATCACATTGTCGCTATCGGTAGTACTAAGTTTACGTTTCTTTTGCGCGGATAGAGAAGCTTCTCTATTTCTGGTTATACGTGCTTGTCGTTTGGCAGCTTTATTTTCCAATTGCTCGCAATGATCATGGAACAATGCTTTAAATGCTGGATACAATAATGGTAAAACAGGTAGATCACTCATTGTTACCTAAAACGCAATTAATCGAATTAAGGACTGGATTTTCTAAAATTACATTTGGAACATACACTTCGTTGCAATCATTCGATTTTGATGAATTTTGGTACAGAGATAGATGGGACCTTGGAGACGGTTATTCTTTTTGCATAAAACTTGAAGGGGGAGAAATGGCGGGGGATGGGTGAATTTTGTCTTATTATGTTGTAGCGCTCTCGCTACTAAAATTAAATATGCTTCCTTTTAGAAACTTTTGCATTTCCACTGCCTACTCCCCCAGTTATCACGGTAATTATTTATGTTGATTACCTTGGTAACTATCAACTTTTTTTTATTTGTACGATTATTAATTATTGGAATCATTTATATTCATCGAACCTCCTACAATGTCGTCCGATTTGCTTCAAACTTTGCAGAAATATTGTTTGTAACAAATAATTAAAGTTTGCATATTTGTTTTTTTTTTATTCCACCCCGTAAAAGGGGGTGGAATGGGGTTGTAAAGATAATATGAAGAAATTGTCTTCATGAAGCTGACATTTGACAGGTAGATAGTTTATAGATAGTAAACGTTAGCTAAGAAAGGATGTTTGCAAATTCACATTTTAAGAGGAGGGGGGGGGGGTATGGAGAAGGCTGAACTTTGTATAAAACTTTTTAGTCAATTACTTTATAGTCAAACTATTGCAATAATGATGAGTCGGATTATGGCAATAAAATTAATATATAAGGTCTTTTTCTCCATAGTTTCTATATGTTAGACATTTGAATTATAAAAATAAGGTATAAAATCTAACCTAACCTATGTCTTAATTACAATTATCATTCTTTTCATTGTAAAATTTATTGGTTTTAATTTTAAGTTGCTGAGGAAGTCATAAATAAATGACGAAACGTTCAATTTATTTAAATTAATTCGTTTATTCTCCTAGTCTTATTTCCTACGAATTAATTATTGTTATTATTTATTTTTTATCATTTTACTATTTTAAAACTTAATTGCTTTAAAAAGTTAAGTAACACAAGTCTGGGGGGGGGGGGGGTTGAACTAAAAAATTGCATAGTGTTACATGGCAAGGAGGCGGGTTAAAAAGGTATAGAAAGCGCGTTACGTGGTGTATGGATAGCCTTCTATTCCAAACACAGACCTAAAATAAAAATAAATCAGCTCGAATAATACTCACTTTCATGTTATCGAATGCAATACCAACATTGTTGTCCATATTGTCAGGAATACGAGGTACACGCGCATATCGTTGACTGAAATGTGTCAATATTATAAATTGAGCATTCATCTGTTTTCCAATGTCTAACGCTTGTGATGTGGTCGAATGCATTTTTATTCTTGCTTCATGCTGTAATTCATCTTCCATGGTAGCTTCGTGTATTAACAAATAACTGCCGTGTCCTTAAATAAATAAAAACACCATCAATTATTACAAATGTTGTCAAAAACATCAATACAAAATTCGTTACGCAGCAGCTGCGCCAACTTAACGAATTTCCTCAGAATAAATTCCAATTCGATTAAAACTGTGATCAAAAATATCTGTGAGAGAGCTTCAAAATAATTAAGACTTGATTTTATTTACATGTAGTTGAAGTGCATGTAAATCAATTATAAAAGTTTCAGGAGGGTTACGGGGGTCGTGAATTAATTATTTAATGTTAAAGTTTGAGTTTAAATGCATTGCTCTTACGGCGAAACCCGTCAGCGTCGACATATTTTGATAATTTTCATTTGGAATAAAATAAGACGAATAAAAAAAAAACTACGAAATAGAAATTTAAATAAAGAAATTGATCCAATAAAATTCCGGTATGGCGGGCCTAAAAAAAAGATATTTAAGAAAACAATATGAGATTTCGGTAAATTTTATTTCTGTCGGCAGTAGCTTAATTACCCGAAATCTCGGGTTTTTTTTAATACCTTTTGTTTTGACTCGGCCTAAATTAAATTTTAATTTTAAGTTACGACAAAAAATAATAAACTTTATTGTGGACTTTTATGAGTGTACTATAAACAACTAACAACTAACGCTTGGGTGATCATAAATATAATTTTTCATATAAAAGGGTACAAGCCCCTGATACATTCTTGAATCACTGAAAATGACATGGAAAAAAAAATCAATATGGAGTCATTTGTAGCCCGAGCATTAATGCCATTTTTTTGGTGACAACTCTCTGGTGTTAGCGCTTGTTTTGGATGTCAAACATACAGCGTCGAGATAATTTGACAGTGAAATTACCAACGAGTAACCAAATTATCAACGAGTAACATTCAACGATTAGCTAATGCACACTGCTGATGACTACTCTGTAGTAGAAATACGTATTTATAAAATATATAAATAATTGATCTAAGAATTGGGAAAAATTTGGAAATTTAATATACTAGGTAGGATCGATGAACTTTTAAAGAAACTTTGCCATCGGTACAACACCCATCGGTACACCATCCTTCCTTGTGGAGGAAATTCGCTAATAGTGTATGTAATAATACGTACCTAATTGAACTAAGGCTTCACAAGGCATTGTATCTCCCGAATAAGTAATTTTATGACCACTTAATGTTGTAATCGCTACACCAAATGCATTCGGACAGTGTCTCACCGTCACCGTGTCAATACTCTTCAACTGGATATTTTGTAAGACATCATTTAAATAATCATCGGTGCATGTGCGTTTATCTAAGGTCTAAAGAAGAAAAATATAACTAGTAGTGCAATTCAATTAGATAGATTGTAGAGGCGGGACAAACTTCGACCATAAGGTCCATTGTCATGCCTAAGGATGTGAGAATGTGAGTGGAGTGCAAGGAATTTTTGTGTATAGACTAGGAATTGGTAGGATGTGCGGCTGCAGCCGACTTTGATAGGAACTATGCCGATACTCATATGGAGTTCGTGAAGGAAACTGCACAAAACCTTCACAAGCATAACCGGTTACTTCGTTCTTGTCCATACGCCGACAGTTTAGTCAATTAACCACCCCTTTTTCTTTTTTTTATAATTGACAAACTGTCGATGTCGAGATTCGAACCCATAACCTCCCAGTTCCAAGTACACACAACGCCTCAACAAGTGCAGCTGCTTGACTGGTTGGTAGTGCAATTAAATAAGACAACAAATCGGCTGAACCTCGGAATGGAAGATAATAAGCTGAATAATTTGCATAGAACTTTCGTTTGACATTCTAAACACTGGTCTCAAAAGTCTCATTTAATCACGTGTCTTAAGAGATTCAAGGGGAAAGGTCGCCAAAATTAGTTTATTATAAAACTTGTAAAGCAGAGAACCTATACATAGTGTAAAAGGAAGTCGCCTTTCGCGTCTACTTGTATGTTTCTCCGCCAACTCCTTCTAATCCACGATTTTGAAAGGGTTTTCATACTAATTAAAATTTCGTATGGGTAAATAATAAAGATATTTCGGAACCAAGTCGCAAAGTGAAATTGATTTTCATGGCTTACGTATTTAATTTTCAGTAAATACACAAAGTTACATATCACCTTAGTTACATATTATACACAAGTAACTAAATTTTTTGTTAACTCTCACATGTGAGGTGTTGTGATAGTGTGGATATAACCATATATTTGGCTGTTGTATGTTATTGATTCTCCGATCAAAGTGTAGTAATAGTATTGTATATACATCAAGCGCCCCTTTCACCTGAGCCTATCATTCCCATAGCAAGATGCTCCGTAATTTACCGAATCAAGGTGTGGCTGTTACAGGCTCATCTCGATGCAACAGGCCAAGTTGTGTATAAGCACAGCTAGGCCATTCGACTGTGCTCGGTTGAGGCTCAATAGAATGCAGTTGAGAAGGATGGTGGAGCTCTTGACAGGACACTGTCGATTGAACTATAACCTTCATAACTTGGGGATCTCTGATGATCCCTCTTGTACGGCCTGTATGGAGGACGATGAGACCTCCATTCATGTTATATGCACCTGCAGAAGCCTGCAGGGTGTCAGATATAGAATGTTTAGGTCCGAAACTTTGGATCCATCAATCCTGGGAGCAATCCCGGCGGAGTAGTTGTAGGCCTCTTCGGTGTGGCGTCTGGCCTCGACAGAATCCTATAGCTTCATCAGCTTAAAATGGTACCTCTTGCCCGGAGGCGTCTCGCCTTCGGGTGACAGGTTGTTCTCAAGGAGGGCACAGAGGACCCCTTGGTCTAGATGCTAGGGACCCGTATGCGGTACCCCTCTTTCTGATTATTATTATTACATTATTACCGCTTTATCTTTCGTATCAAACTAATATCTGGTACGTATTTAACTTCTCTTTGGTACATGGTGTAGAGTGTTGAGACTTGCTCCTCTTCTACCGTGGGTCGATCCGGTATAGCAGTACCACCGGAATCGGCCCTGTTAATACAATTCAAAAATAATTGGTGCATTATATATGCTTTATTCGCGTAGAGAGATGTTCAGACGCAGAACTAAATTTAAAAGTTTACGAAACAATTCCACCGTACCAACACAAGAGACTGGCAACGTTGAACAAAATAAATGGTGAAAACTAACTTACTTCCGCCCATGCACAAATAAAATCACTAGAGAATTTAGGGATCATAACCTAAAATCAGCGCTTGTTAGTAAAAATAAAATTAAACAGTTACTGGGCAACCCTAAGGACAAAATTATCTATGAACAACAATCGGGCATATATAGTGTCTATTTAATATTTGTTTATTTGTGTATACTTTCGCGTCAACATAACGATGTTTGTCCAAATTCCTTTCGGTTACGTATGACAAACTGTAGAAGACTTTAGCGTATACTCCGACAAATTTCATTGTCATTGAAAATTTAATTTAATTAAATACTGATATGAAAAAATTAACTCGTCAACCAGGAATCGAACCTCGGGCCTCTGGATAACTAGTCCAGTATGCTTCCGCTTCACCAAAGACGATTGTGACGTAGTAGCCAACTTTTTCATATTATTCTAATTTTTTTATTTATTTAGACAGTATTACTTCTGTGAAGTGATCTATTTATTTAATATTTGTTTTATATTTTTGTAATATTTGTTAAGAACCTGTCAATTTAATGACAGGTTCTTCAAAATTTGACAGCTTATTATTTCAATAATAAAGAATATCCTCTCAAAATTTGAAGTTGATCCTGTTTTTAGTTTTTGAGTAAAAAAATGTTAAAGTTACGATTTTTAAGAGATTTTTACATAGGTTAAATGGACTCGTCGGTAAAAACATGAATACAAAACTCTATATCTCGACAACCAGATATGCCAGTGTTATGAAAAACTGTCATAATAATTATCAAAGTCTTATAAATATCTGGACCAAATTTCAAATTAATCTTGTTTTTAGTTTCTGAGATAATTAAAATTGTAAGATCGAAAAATGTTCTAAATCTAATTTATTTTTAGTTATATGTATTTTTATCTAGTTTTATTTAGATTTATTTAGTTTTATCACCATGCAACTTTTTTGAAAGATATAAAAACATATTTTTAATTATTAAAACTCTTCGGAAAAATGAAATTTCGGATTTAAGTTTCAAACATGTTTTTTTTTTACAAATTTTTATGTTTTTTACAAAAATTAAATTATTCGAAACGATTTAATTGTAAAATTTTTACATATTTAGAGTTGGCAATGGATGAGATATCAATGCATTTAGTATAGGACAAACTAACCACCCCTACTTTCCCTCACCAGTTTCACAACAACCT